>BQNB010001668.1:4055-135491 GCA_026074375.1 Tanacetum coccineum
ATATACGATGGCTCGTGATGCCATTGTTGGGATTTATAATCTAATTAACAATTAAACATATCACGAGTACACGGCGGAAAGATCAAACACGTATAGAATTATGTAATTAACAAGAGATAGATATATAATTTACCAGGGAGGATTGAATCCCTTTTACCCAAAAAAAAACAAGAGATAGATATATACCTTTTGCAAGGAACGTTAGATTTCTTATAGCAATAAACGTAACACCGTCTTCAATATACGCGTGTGTATAATACCACGCGAAACCACCAAGATCAAAAGAATGATCTCTCTAAGTATTCACACACAATACGTTATTAGCAAACAATGTGTATGCTAGTACTAATAGTGTTTAACCAAACGATCTCTTCGTCTTTGAATCAATCAACACACGAAACACCTTCTTGAGATTAAGTCACAAAACAAAAACCCTAAAGGGTTGTTTGTTTGATCACACGACAAGGATGAGGAAAAACAAAACCCTTTTGTGGGTTTGGGGCCGGTTGAACACAAAGAAAGACAAGGGAGAGATTTAGGGTTTTTTAAGTTTCAAGTTATGATTTACAAAACACCCTAAGACCTTCTTTTATAGCCCTTACAATCTTGGTGAAAAAGCAAACAATCTCTTTCCATATGGAAGGAGATATTCGGCCGGCTAAGAAAGAGGGAATCTTTTCCTTTTTCCCGATTTTGCATATTAGTCATTTAACTATTAACGACTAATATTTATTCTTGTTAAACTTTTAACGATCGTTTGTTTAAACACTAATTAATATATTACATTAATATATTAAATACATTGTTCTACATATTAACGTGTGCGTCCTCTTATGCTCAAATAATTCTCAGACATATATAATTTATATTTGTTGATATTCCAACAATATGATAGTCAAAAAAGATATGGTGTATTTGTGTAAGTTATAGTGTGATTTGATAATTGATATGTTGATATCTTGATATGATAAGTCAAAAAAGATATGGTGTATTTGTATACATCATTGATGATCTTGATAATTGACGATGACTGTGGAATGATAAGAAAACTAAAGATGCAATGTTTTTATATTTATCATTGTATTTATTTTACATCATACAAATTGCATTTGATGATAAGAATTGATTATTAATATTAATTTGTGATCAATAATGTACCGGTGATACCAAATCATTACGTAGTATTTAAAGAGAGAAGAAATATTGTGATATGATAAGTCAAAAAAGATATGGTGTATTTATGTAAGTTATGGTGTGAATTGATAATTGATATGTTGATAATTGATGATGACTGAGGAATGATAAGAAAACTAAAGATGCAGTGTTTTTATATTCATCATTGTATTTATTTTACATCATACAAATTGCATTTGATGATAAGAATTGATTGGTATTATTAATTTGTGATCAATAATGCACCGGTGACACCAAATCGTTATGTAGTATTTAAAAAGCCTTTACTTTCATGATGTAATAACTATTAAAGAAAAACCTTTAAAAATTAAAACTTTTGCAACCCGTCGCGAAACACGACCACATGATACTTGTTCAAATAACAAAGAAGATCGTAATGTGGAAGGTCGGGTCATTATGAGACTCTTAACGGGTCGAATAATATTAATGTGCCAAATGACCGGTCTGGGCTGAATATTAAAGATGGAAAGCCAAACAATGATAATGGGCATTTTTATTAAGAATATGATACAATTATTAATGAGGTGAAACCTCGCGTGGGAGTGAGCCCAAAAACTAATAAGGATTACCAGTCGGTATAAACATGTTATGTGCGATTCTCATATGGAGGGTGATGGATTAGGTGGCGTTGACCCAACATATGGTGGTGTTGTTGATCGACAAGTAGAATCGGTGGTTTTTGATTTTTTGCTTGAGTTGAATTATCGCATTACAACCGTTTGCAATTACATTTTGATCTTTTCATGTTCTATTTTGAATGTTACACGAAACACTTACCACAAGATCGCATATCATTAATTATCTGCCGCTAGGAATTTCTGCCGTTATGCGCGGGTACTCGCCTAGTAGTTCATAAATGGTGTTTTGTGGATTATTTTTACTCTGTAGACTAGAGCTACTATTTTTTTTCGTCGTTCATCCACTAAATAAAGATTTATTTCAAGTGCTTTTTCTACCATCATTCGTCTAACCCGAATCTATCTCGCACTCATTGTGTTTTTGTTTTAAAATCAACATTATTATTTGCATCTGTATATGTACTGTTACGAGGCGTTTTGACCCGTACGTTGCACCGGGCTGAGTCTGTGGGCAAAATTAGATTGTTAAGCTACTTGAATAGACAGCCTCGTAATCAATTTCACCATGTTTAGCAATCCCAACAACATCAATTTTAAGGATTTCCATTCTTGATTGCTCATTTGGAAGTGGGATCTCTATTTTCCCGTCTAATCGACCTGAATGAGGAAGAGTTGGATCAAGAACATGAGGTCTGTTAGTTGCCATAGTCATTTTTACCTATAAACATAAGACCAAATATAATCCGTTATGAGAGTAATGCATGTCTAATAAATATAGCAACATCATTTAGCAGGTGTAAAAAGATTTAGGTTTCATCAAACAGGACGATACATGCTCTTATTGTAATTTACCGAACACTGATAATTTCATTTTATAGTAGTATAGTGATGGTTATGCGCGTAAGAAAAAGATATGACATCAGGTTCATTTCGAAACATTATGGTTTTTTGACGATGGTTTACACTACGAAGAAAAATATAATAGGGTTTTCGTGAATTGGGTCCACCACCTGAGTTCAACATAAAATGTGAAATTCAATAGGGCTTTCGGGTACTATTTGGATTTTTATCAAAAATCAAAATGAATATGGCACACAATGTTTGGAGTCAACCTAAAAGCAACACATTTTGACTCGAACTAAACCCGTTGCCCGACGCACCAGTGTAGTGGATGGAAAATATGATACCTGGACAATGTGAAAGCATCTCCAGGATAGATAACTGGCTACAATCATCATCGAGCCATTGATACCTGGTGATAGAGTTTACGAAAGTCAAATAAACAATAACAAAATTCAGATTGTAAACTTGCAAGCATAATAAGACTGACGCACCTGACATCCACAATAAAAGACAGTACCGGAAATCATCACTCAGCCTCATTTCTCGACCTCCTAATCTCGACACCCACAGGCTTCACCGTACCCGAACCACCCACAGGCTGAACGCAATAAGCAATTTGTAATCCGAAAATAAAGAGTTACAATACTTTCCTCTGTTAATGACCTGTAAACTTCATGGAATTACCTTGATCTGTCAAAAAGTTGTTTAGGCCTCGGATATAAATATCAAGTCTGGTCCTAAAACATCTCACTTCATAAGCTTTTAAACCAACTTTCTGATATATAAATTGAAAAGTCTAACGAAAGCATAAAGGAAAAGTGTATATCAGCAAAAAAGAAAAGTCTAACGAAAGCATGTAAACAGTATCAAAGACGCAAATTTCATGTGGTCTTCTCATGTAATTCAAGCTTATCATCTTCACTTACTATTTAATGTACTAAGAGTAGGATATTAAGGATGGCTAAAATAAAAGTATACATGTAATTCAAGCTTATCATCTTCACTTTCGATTGTGACCACCACATTACACATCTCCCACCTGGTGATTTAATGGTGTAATGCTTGGGGTAACTTCATGGCCAGTCAAACCTAATGTATCCACATCCACACCCGAATTGAATAGAATGATTTCTATTCCACCCAGGTCACTACGATGGATTATTTCAAGACTCTTCGCTATTATCTTTCACCTTCTTGAACGAACCGGCATTAATGCAATTAAAACGTAGATAATTGTACCAAATTAGTCACTAGAAAACATAATAATCATCTACCTGTAGCGTTGCACCTTTGGCATCCCAATCTTGAGAAACACAACTTTCCTACTCATATCCAGCCAAGATAAAAGTGTCCAGTCCAGCCTCTTGGTACATCTGTGAACATTCACATGACAAAGGAATTCAAACCTCGCTAAAAAAGGATGTCCAAACTGAAGCAATATTCCCAACTGAATATTTACTATAAATTGAAACCATGTTACTCACAGATACTATATAGATCACTGATATAATTCTCATTGAAATCTTTTGAAACTGAAACTGAACAAAATATCCAATAAACATTGAACCATGATCACTAAAAGAATTCCTCTTATGTACTGAAAACCGATAAGCATTGAACCCCTATACATTTTTACATGGTTAAATGTTAACACATAAGTAAGAATAAATACCGTGCGGTTCAGAAAATACTGGAAAAAGTTTTCCACCTTGTAGTTTAATGTTATTTGATCCCATATTGATTTTCGGCATCACATATCATTAAAGGACGGTGTCGTTGCAGACAGCCTTCAGCATTTTGTGGCCTCGTTGCAACATCCAAATCAAGTGACCCTAAGCCATTAAGAACACACATTAAGGGCATTATTTATCATGTTATGCAAGATCTTAAATGAACTAACCTTTCGGGTTTTGATTGCAACACCATGTGGCCTGATCTTACCAAACTTCAAAGTACCTAAATTGAATTAAAACAAATTATAGATTCCGAACTATAGGAGAAATCACAAAAGACTAATCAATAATCATAAACAATGAACAAACGAAATTGTGTAAATAAATACCTTTGCCTACATACAACCACCATTAAAGACGCAAAGAGCTTTGCTTCCTATTTTTCCTTTCTAAATCAATTCTTCGCGTCTCTTCTTTCTTATTTTGGATTGAAGGTCATTTCCAATCTAATTCTAAAGTAGGTCCTAATCCTTTCATATACGACGCATCTAAAGGGCCTCAGTTCTTAAGGTGGTTCATGGGAACCACCTTGTAATGCATAGTTCCGCCCCTGCCTACTGAGCAAATATAACCTGAGACCATATTCCAAACTGAAGCAATATTCCCAACTGGATTTCTACTACAAACTGAAACCATGTTACTCACAGAAACTATATAGCTCACTGATATAATTCTCATTGATACCTTTTAAAACTGAAACTGAACAAAATATCCAGTAAACACTGAACCATGATCACTAACAGAATGCCTCCTATGTAATGAAAACCGATAAGCATTGAACCCCTATACATTTTTACATGGTCAAATGTTAACAAATAAGTGAGAATAAATACCGCGTGGTCCAGAAAATACTGGGTTTTCCTCCTTGTAGTTCAATGTTATTTGATCCCATATTGATTTTCAGCATCACATATTATTAAAGGACGGTGTCATTGCAGACAGACTTCAGCATTCTGTGGCCTCGTTGCAACACCTTAATCAAGTGACCTTGGGCCATTAAGAACATACATTAAGGGCATTATTTATCATGTTATGCAAGATCTTAAATGAACTAACCTTTCGGGTTTTGATTGCAACACCATGTGGCTGGATCTTACCAAACTTCAGAGTACCTAAAAAGAATTAAAACAAACAAAATTTCATCATTAGGTACATACAGACTTACAATCTGCAAAAAAAAAAACAAAAACAATCCTAATGTGTTCATCCCAGCTCATCAACTGTCCTTCACCGGTGGTACCACCAACAATCACACCGTCAGTTCCATCCTCGATTTGCATGTTTACTAAAGAATCATAAGCCTCTAAATCAAATCTCCCATCAGGTAAGTATGGAGTTTTAATCGCTACTATCAATCACAATGACTTGATGTCATATGTTGAAGTCCTGATAGCAAAACAATAAAATGAATGGCATAATCGATATAGATGGGTCACAATTCTGGGCCAGAAGCAACTTTTTGTCAAAGCGGGGAATTTCCCAAAATTCAGATTATAATATGCAATGGACGATTATATTGCACTAGCTAGATGATTATTCTACATCTTTATCTTGTTGTGGCTAAGTGAGCATATCAGAGACATAGTTAAAGGGGCAAAAGAACACTTGATCTTAACTTCATAACCGCGCATCGGTATGTGGAAATTGGGAATTATCGCTACACAAAGAGGTGTCCATCTCGCACTCCTTAACAAAATTGAGCAAACAATATATCATTAGTAGCCAATAAATATCCTTTAACTTTCTTTCAAGTACCCATTCTGCAATGTCGATAAATGATTAAATGTTAGCGTCTGTCATGTTACCCAATCCACAATCAAAAACGATATACAAAACTAAAGAAGTGTTAAGTTTCCTAAATTCTAACACTATATTTGCAGGTTGACCCAAACACCTTTTAAATATATAACAAAATCAACACACTTTGATAGTGACTCACCTCAATATTGTCACCGCCGCTATCAGTCCCGACGGCTGGAATGGTCCCTGTACTCTGGCCAGTCTTCCGCCACAACGATATCTTCTTATCGTTACCGTCACTCACAACCACCGAATCTAATCACACAATTCATAATTCACAACATCAAATTAACTCAAAAACACATAAAATGAATAAAATAAAGAATACTTAGTTGTGCAGTTCCATTTAACGGAATTAACTTGATACCCAGGTGACGGAGTGTGGGTTAAAATACATGGATCACCTGGATCCTTTGACACGTCGAATAGCTCACGGTTCGGCGAGTAGTGACGTCGATTGATCCGTGAAGTTCATTATTGGGGTTTTGAATGAGTGGAATTGATTTGAATTTATAACAAATAAATCAAACCTGTATTGGTATCCGGATCATTTGTCCCCATATGTTGTTTCTGAAATCAATTGATCTTAGTTGTTGGTTTACTTGTAACCGCATCAATAAATGTTGTAATTTCATAACTCTTCATCTTCACTTGTTTTTTTAACCGCATGACTCCTGTGTACATATGAAGAGGCTAGGATGATGAATGAGGGCAAATAGAAAGGCATCGGATGTTTATGAGCCTTAATGGAATTGAGTCATAACTACTGCAATTGAATACTTTGTACTGAATCTTTATATAGATATAGATTAAGCCTCATATTCAATCGGGAATTTAATAAATAATTAAGCATGAGATTTTAACCGCTCTTGATGCCACATGTGAGATTAATTATACATGTCCAGGATCAATCTCATGTAATTAAACAATAACATCAAAGAAGAACTTACTTTTTTTTTTGAACGGCAAATTTATTAGGAACTAGCAAGGAGCTAGATTAAACAACTACAATATAAGGGTTTTTAAGCCAATCGTCCCAAGAGAACGACGCTAGTTTGATGCGCAATAAAATTTTGATGCAAAAAGTCAAAAAAAGTTGGTACAAAAACGAATTTTTGATGCACAAAAAAGCGATTTAATGCACAGACGTTTTTTTTCCAGGCAAAAAGTATTCACTTTTAAAAAAAACTTCCTTCCCAACTTTTTCAATGCAGACCAACATACACATCTTGTTAGAATTTTTTCAGAATTTTTTGAGAACTTTAAAAAAAAAAAAAACTTTTTATCCTTCTCACGAATATTTGTCTTTTTATTTGATCTTTATCATATATATATATATATATATATATATATATATATATATATATATATATATATATATATATATATTACTCTTGCATGATGTACAAAGAAATAAATGGCATTTTGGTTTGATGACGAGCAAGTGATGGCCATTTAAGAGACAAAACGATAGTGGTTTGCGTGATGTTTAAAATGTCACTTTTATGCTTTGGCATGTGAAAATGATGCTAAAGACATATGTGGTGATATGGTGCCATGAATCCCCTGGAATATTGTTTTACTTCTTTTGCAAATAATGGGACATGAAACCTCACCTTCCGGGAAGTTGTTAATATGGTAACTTTGGTGCAAAGCGATCATTTAAGGTTCCTTGATATTTGGCGCATCTGGTTTTTATGATTGACAAATTTTCTCTTATATACTAACGAATCTTTTGTTTGTAATATTCCTTATTTCATAAAGCAATTCGATAAGTTTAAAACACCGATGGAGCCGAGAGCCTGAAATTATGACAATGGAAATCCGTAAGTTTGCAAGGCATTAGAGCAAGGATTATTGACTTATTGAGTGTGAAGTGTATAAGTTTGAAAAAGAAATCAGAGTAGGTATTTTTGAAGCTAAAGCGTATAAGTTTAGAATAACAAATTTAAAGCATTTTTTTTATTTCATCTAGAAATTCTAAGTTTAATATTAGTTACGTAGATTGGTTACAAAACCTTTTAGCTACTATAGCTTCTATGTAATCTCCTTTTCTAGCTTTCGCTAGTCTATCGATTCATTCGGAAAAAAAAGGTCATTGAAAAGATCGTCGAATTGCGAAGAAAACGAGCCAAATATTGCAATGCTTCTGACATGCGCACGATTTTAATAAAAACGTTGAAGTTTAATATATATACAATATATATATTTAAAATATTTACAAAACGCAACCTCACGTTTGCTAAAAGTTACAAAACCGCCTTTCAACTTTTACCTATTTATGATTTTTTTATATACTAAACTTTATTTATCAAATATGTAACGCATATCTATCGATTCATTCGGGGAAAAAAAAGTCAACGAAAAGAGCGTCGAATTGCGAATAAAACGAGCCTAATATTACAGTGCTTCTGACATGCGCATGATTTTATAAAAAATGTTGGAGTTTAATATGTATTTTTAAAATATTTACAGAAATAGTCTTTGGGGTTATCAATTCGTTGCAAGGTGAGTCCTAATGACTGACAAATAATAATTTGCGTTATCGATCCGTTGCGAAAATATTCCCGCGCGCTCCGCGGCAACGCCCGGGTTACAAAACTCGTTTTTTTTAATAGGGAGAATGAAGAGCATGGCCTTTTATTACCCCCAAGGCCCCAATGGCTTGTGATAGTCGATACAAAGACAACTTAAAAAATCATAGCTTGTGCGTGTTTACTGTGTTCCATTTCCCCCATTTTGAACGCATTAAATCGGCTATTTTTTGATATTAAACCTTGTAACAACAGCTACTTAATGGATCATTAAGCATGCTGATGAATGTCGGTCACTATTTGTTGTGCAAATATTCTTGTTTCGAAAGACGAACCGAAGAGTTTCTAGTAGCTCTCCTCAACTACTAATCCAACCCAAAAGTCTTAAAGTACAAAATTTTTATGGAATTTCCTATTTCATTACGTAAGACAACGATATTACTTATGTCATCTACATTTTTTGGTGTGTCAATCGATGCGCGAACAAATTACCTTACAATACATACACCCACTCTTTTCACCTTCACATTATGATTCAACGTTGAACGTCCTCATAGAATGGGCCACACATCTTTTATATCCGAACCAAAGTTGCTTTTATTACAACTTGTACTATCACAACAAACACTCATACAACAATATTATGTGCTTTTGCTTATAAGTAACAACTTTGTTTCTAGCGACCGTTGTAGTAATTGTCATGACTTCATAATGCTGATATACTTGTGATAAGTTACCTATGAAAGTCGGGTAGGAATCCATTGAGAAGAAAACCTAAAATAAGAGGATGAGAAATACAATAACCACACATGTGAAATGCATCAACTTAAGTTAGATGCAATTCCTATTTATTTAGATGCATCTAAATTAGTTTCAAAAGTGATTTTGAAGTGAAAATAATGCAAATTAGTACTAACAACAAATTTTACTCGTAAGAGGACAAAAAATACATATAATTCGCCTAAGTAAATGAAATGCATCTAATATACGTATACGCATATAATTTTTTGTTAGCAAAAATATTAGAGTGCTTTCGAAAGATAACGGATGCATCTAATTCAAGTTGATGCATTTCTAATATAACGTGGCTATAGTTATTTTTCATACCCCCGACAAAAAAAATATACAATTTAAGAATAGTGCATTTATTATTGTTTTCACTTTCTTACTTTTTAGTAGAATGACAGTTTTACCTTTAACTAAATAATGAAAATATTGTATAAATGGTAATGTGGTAAACTTGATCAAACTTTCATATTTATTTTTAGCAGTGGATAATTAAATTAAGATATCGAAAAAGTAAACGTGAAGTATATATATACGAGTACTTTTTATTTTAAAAGCCCATTTAAGAATATAGTATTTCTAGGCCTACAGCAGCTGATCCAAACACAGGAAAGAAATGTAACCCAGCCCAAACTTGTGAGTGAGAAAAGGCCAACCCAGTTAAAGTCGATAAGAAGGAAAGCTGCAGTTGGAGATAAGAGAGGAGGTGGTTAGGGCACAGGAGGGGATATAAATACAAAAACAGTATCTACCGTTCACTTTTTAGGGCTTAACCATAATTTTATTCCAAGCCGAAACCTCTAAAACAATCTCTCTTCGTTACGAAGCAGCAGCAGCAGCAGCTACACTATTATTATCATCATCTTATCCAAACTAATTCTAGGTGTTTACATCTATTTAATTTTCACTTTTTTTATTAGTCAATGTTATTTGATTTACTTGCTCTTATGAATATTCTTAATGTTTTGTTGCACTAATTAGTAATTACACACTGCATGAACTCTTTTTTTTTTGTTTTTTTGAAGACATCATTTAATGTGTATTTTTTTCATGTTTGCTACTAAAGTATGGTTAGTTGTGTGCTTTGTAATTTTCTATGTTATTATCATTAATATTAATATTAATGCTCTTATTATTATTAATGTAGTTAAGGAAGACTAGATATGGCCTTGTGTAAATGTTGTTAATTTTTGTAATTTTTTTTGTTGTTGATAGTTTGTTGTATGTAAAGTTTTATGATTTGGGATTTTTTTGATGTTTTGGGTTTTATTTTACAATGGATTGTAATTCTCAAGTGTCTTGGAAAAAAGTTGTAATTTTTGTGTTATGTTAATGAAGATGGATCGATACCAGAAGGTGGAAAAGCCAAGAGCAGATCAGCCCATTGATGAGAACGAGATCAGAATTACTAGCCAAGGGAGGATGCGAAGCTATATTACCTACGCCATGACTTTGCTTCAGGTAGTTATTCTATTCAGGATTGTAATTGTTAAATTAGTGGTGTTTGGCAGCTTAATATAGTGCAGCTATTATTAAAACGTTTGTAGTTAGATTATGCATGTAAGTAGGACTTATAATCGACACATTATGAACTTTATTTGACTTGTATCAGATGATTACGAACTTGCACAGCGTTATTCAGCTTTTACTCCAACACTGATGTCTACATGAAGGTTCTAAGCTAGCTTTACGTTAGGTCTATTGCTTATCCACTTTGAATGAACTTCCAACAAAAAAGTTGCACTGTTATCAACGGTTTATCCCTGCATGGGTTCAATAACACCTCTACAGAGCGCGCCATGTATTTTGCTTGAAAAAGTTTTATGCTTTTGGTAGCTGTTAATAAAATTTTCAGTATTGGGGATAAGTATAAGGTTACTCATTTGAGACTAGTAAAAAAGGAACTATTAGATACAGAACTTAAGAACCGAAAGAGTCCGTAAGTGAACACTTTATTTGTTAGCTAAGATGATGTACCATTTTCTTTTGAATAACATTTAACTGGTTATTCTTTTTAGTTTAATAGTACCATTGTAACTGAGCCTTAATGAGCGAGGATGTTGTACTCATCTCTGATTATAATATATATCTGATTATTTGCTATATAGGAAAAAGGCTCGTCAGAGATTGTTTTTAAAGCCATGGGTAGAGCTATCAACAAGACTGTTACGATTGTGGAACTGATAAAGGTTTGCTCTACTTTCTACTTCGCTTGCTCTTAAGCTATACAGTTTATCGGTATGTTCTTTAATCACGTTTATAAAACGGTATAATTTGTAATGCAGAGACGCATTGTTGGTCTTCATCAAATTACATCCATTGGTTCCACAGACATAACCGACACCTGGGAGCCTCTAGAGGAAGGATTACTTCCGTAAGAACAGATTCCTTTTATAAAAAAAGAAATAACCTGTGTACCTGCTGTTGTGGCTTAAAGTCTCATGTTTTTTTTTGCAGTCTGGAGACTACTAGGCATGTGTCGATGATAACTATAACTCTTTCTAAGAATGAGTTGAATACAGCTTCTATTGGGTGAGTTATTTTTCTCTTCTCCTGTATACACAACCAAATTATTCTATATGCATGTTATAGTTTTAACGTTGTAGTACTTCAACTGCTTTCTGGTGATGATAACTTTCGTATGATGGTTGTAATTCAATTTATAGATTCACTCATTTAGTCATTTGACTTGCTGTCAGGTATCAACCCCCATTGCCGGCTGACCAAGTGAAGCCATCGACTGAGTTTGAATATGAAGGAGGTATAATACGCTAAACATGCTTTCTCATTTATAAAAGCATAGTATGTTTATTTATATTATTTTTCTTTTGTAGAGGGATCACCAACTGCAAGGGGCAGGGGTCGTGGTGGAAGGGGACGGGGAAGAGGAAGGGCCAGAGCTCCACAAGGTATCCTCTCTTTTATGATATTCATATGATATAATCAGTTAGAAGGACATGAATATGTTCTCGACATGATCTGACTTTTGGGTGTAATAATAGGAAACGGTTATGCTCCCGATGAGTATGAGGATGGCGGTTGGGATGGCCCTGGTGGTTTCCCTAGGGGTAGAGGTCGTGGAAGAGGCCGCAGTTTCCGTGGCCGTGGAAGGGGAAGTTACAACAATGCCCCCTTCATGGATAACCAACAAGAGGTAGGAGGATACAATCAAGAATCTCCAAGGGGCAGGGGTGGTCGTAATTTCCGTGGTCGTGGAAGGGGAGGCTATAATAACGACTCCTATATGGATAATCAACAAGATGCCGGAGGTTACAATCAAGATCCCATGCAAGGAGGTAAGCTTCTTTAACTTAAGTTATATTTTTTGAATTAGGTAGATGGCTTTTATTTTTACGTCATTTAGCGACTAGATTGATTTAAGATGTTATAATGCCACCTTTTGTTACTATAATTACCTTCTACTGACCTTGTAAGCGATATAATTAATTAATCAAAGAAAATGAAGACGATACCCTGTGCACACACACAAAAACATAAAAGATCAAGCTCACTGCACGGTATTGATTATGGAGTTGGAGCTGTGTAAGTGTTGTCAAAGAGTATGTATATATATTAGAGCTGTTGTACACGTATAAGAGATCCACATAGATGTACCGAAAGTTGACGTTGCAGTGTTGAGGTTTGCATTGTATGCTTGTTTGCTACACTGTTTGGCTGAAATATTGGTTTCATGTATATATTTTGTAGTTTGTACATTCACTTAACTTAGATTCTAGTATCACAATATAGATTATAAGCCATTGTGCTATATAGTAAATGTTTCAAGTGGTCACATGAGTTTAAATTGTCAGGGGTTCGGGTTAACCAAGTTTACACCGACAGAAGTTAATAAATTATCATCTGTGCATAATAATTGAAATACAAGTACATAGATCTTTCTTTTAGCTGCGCCTCAAATCTTATGAACATATAGCTTTTCAGTTTAGTGTTCTTCAACGTCATTTTGTGTGGTTATCGTACAAATGAATCCTAGTGAAAATATTAAAAATTCATTTGCTTGTGTTTGATCTTATGTAGGCCGTGGTCGTGGAAGGGGAACTCGTGGAAGGGGTCGTGGGTTCAGAAACAACAGGCCAAACCAGGCTGCAGGCGGTGGTGATTGAGTAAAGCAGGCTCTGATGCTGGTTTAGTATGTTTTCCATAAATGTGTTTGCCTGCTCGCACCATTTCTATGTTTTGTTTCATTTTTTCAGTTTCAGAGAATTGACTTAGGGACGTCAGTTTGTACTAAAAGTGTAGACTAAGTTTTAGTAGCGAACTTTGAGCTTTTCTTATAATCTTTTTTGATGTTTATTTTATTTTTTCAATTTTAAATGTAAGTTCTGTTTTTAAATCAGCTTTTTTATAAAGTTGTAGGAGTTTTAGGTCATGTGGTTCATTCTCCGAAGCAAGTTTAGTTAGCATCAAATGTTCCTTTTTTACTTATTTTGTGGTTGTTTTTTTATCTTTTTTTGCAGGTTCACACCCTTTGATATCCCTAAATACTTGATTAGTCTATGAAAAAGAGAACGTATTATAGTACTTTAGAGTAGGGCTGCAATTAAGCCGAGCTCGAGCTTGGCTCGAAAATCACAAGTTATGCTCGAGCTTGGCTTGATTGCTCGACAAGCCTTAATCATCAAAGTTTGAGCCCGGTATGAATAATATTCGAATAACGCTCGAGCTTGGCTCGAAAAGCTCGAATTTATTCATAAATGTTATATTCAATAGCCAAACTTGTCGATAAGGTCAAGAAAATACATGATGGAGTAAAGAATTAATACAAAACATTTGAGCATTAGAGGTTAAATATCATTCTACGATAAATATTTAACTATTATATTATACCAATATTCACATTAGCGTTTACGTTGTTAATTTAAATATGTATAACAAAAATATTTATGTATATGGAAGCTCGAAAAGCTCGATAAAAGGTTGAGCTCGAGCTATTGAAAGCTCGAGCTCGTCTCGTTATGTGCTTCGAGCTTGTTTATTAGGTTCGGGCCTGGGCTCGAGCTCGATAAAAGCTTGGCTCGATCGAGTCAAGTTCATGCTCGATTGAGTCAAATTCAAGCTCGAGCTCGAGTTGCTTGATAAAAGCTTGGTTTAATTGCAACCCTACGTTAGAGTATGCGATTATTCAACTTTTGACCTCAAGTTTTGATTGGGGTGAAATCATTTATAAAGTCACCTAATGACATATGAATTAAGGCTGTCAAGATCGCGATCCCAGTTAGGATCGTTTTTGTCTTTATAAGATCGAAATCGTAAGATCGGATTGAGATCGTAAGATCCTACCAACTTGTCATGTTTTGTAAACAAAGGATAAACGTGTCAAATTGTTTCAAATTCTACTCAACATCAAAGATAAATTCATATAATATCCCCTTGACAATGTCAAAGATCAAATTTGAAACACGAAAATAAAAGTAAAACACAAAAAAATCAAGTTTCAATTCTCGCATTAACGATTTAGCTAAATACAGTTACATAACATGAGTCATAAACGTCCAAAACATACGAGTCATAATACCAAAAGATTCATAGTTTCATAAGTAAACGGATAAACCATCACTGACCAATTACTTGTAAGAAAACTAAGTATAAAATATAATCTATTTAGAAAATGAAATGTAATTAGTTGACTTATTAGACATCAGTAAAGCTCGTTTGTTTTTTGGGCCTAGGCAAGTGAAATGAACTCAAAAGATTATAAAAGTGAAAAAAAGTAGACATAGGTAAACTTAGATCGAGTGACGATCTTACGAGTTTATGTGCGATTCCACGATCCTACATACGATCCCACCCAAAATACGATCTTATGCCGATCTTACACTTAGCCAGTGAACACGTAAGATCGTACGATCTTACGAGTTACTCGCGATCTTGACAGCCTTGCTATAAATGAATATATCATTTCATCCTATTTTTTTATTCTACGGCGGAGTAGCGAACGCCTTTGATTGTAATGGTTGTATTTCAGGGCATTCCATCATGAGGGGGGTATTGGCGATGATGGTGATGTGCGATTGTTGCTTGTGATTTGCTCGGGGGGTCTGGTGCGGTGTATACTCTATTGGGGTGTGTGTGTGGCTGTGAGAGTGGTGTTGTGTGTGGGTGTGTTTGTGTGCTGTGTGGATATTAGATATTTAGTTTTATGTTTTATTGTGATTTTGTGATATTGTTAGTGTTGTTTTTTGGTCAGGGAGGCCGTGTTTGGGGGGGGGGGTCGGTGGGTTGGGGGTTCGAGGAATGTTGGGTGTGGTTGGTGTTGGGATTGGGGTTTGATTTTGGAAGAGTGGGAAGATGATGGGGTGGGGGAGTTAGTGGGTGGAATTGTATTGGGAGTATCGTATGGTATGGAGGTAGGATTTAAGCGTGGTGTTTATGCTGTGATTTGTGTGATGATGGAGATATGTTTTGTTGATAAAAGATATTTATTTAGAGAAATAGGAAAGGATGGAAAGGGGGAAAAAGAAAATTGAGTTGAGAATAAAGGGTAAAAAAAGAGAAAAGGGGAAATCTTAACAGTTATTGTTTACTTGTATTCTTCCTGTGAGCAAAATTATGGATTAATAATTTTTGTTGATGTGATTCCACATATGTGTGTGGAAACATTATTTAATTGTGAATCATTGCGTATTGAGTGGTGCGGTGTTGGTTGGGAGGGTGCGTGGTTTAGGATGTGGATAAGAGTTAGTTTTTTATATTTATGGTGATTGTTTCTTTTTTGAATTTTGGTTAAATTAGTTAAGTAGATAGATGCCCGTTATTTTTACTTTTCTATTGCAAATATTAAAAATAAATTTAATCAAAAAACGAGGAAAGTAGAGAGAGTTTTTTGTTTTTTAGGAGGAGAGATTGTTTTATGGAGAGGAGGATTTTTTTTTTTTTTACTTTGATTCAAATGTCTTTTTCTCATTCTTGAAGTAATGTATTATCTATCTATTATATTGAGTTTTACGTTTTTTTGAAAAACTTGATATTCAAAGATTTATAACAAATCTTCATTTTAGAAAACCTTCTCAATCTTCTCAAAATAAAAACCTTCTCAACCGATATATATATATAGATACATATATATAGGTTCCGATTCCATTGAGAAGGTTTTTATTTTGAGAAGATTGAGAAATCTTCGTTTGAGCAAATTGATTCATATTTTTTGATTTGATTCACAAGTAAACATCATTTAATTGTGAATCGAATCTATAAATCACAAATTTGATTCACAAATCAATGCTAAAATCGAGTTATGGTAATGATTTCTTAAATTTGTATGGAAGATTCAGTATTGTACTTATTATCGCAAAATCGTGATTATTTTTTAACATTGATTCGAATTATTTTTACACATTTTGGATTATAATCACATTAAAATGAGTTTTACGCTTAAAAAACTTGAATCAAAGTTAAAAATCTATCATTTTTGAAAACCGTCTCAATCTTCTCAAAATAAAAACATTTTCAATCGATCTGGATTATATATATACACACACACACACACACATATCGTACGATCTTACGAGTTACTCGCGATCTTGACAGCCTTGCTATAAATGAATATATCATTTCATCCTATTTTTTATTCTAATATGAGCATTGCTAAAGAATCTTAGAAAATCATTTTATTTATCTTACTACACACACAATTATATATATATACTAGTTGCAAAACCCGCCCGATGGGCGGGTATGACTTATGATTAACAAACAAAACATTTAGATGTCAAACTTTACCCCTTTTTATCTAAAATTTGTAATAATGTATTTTTATTTATTACAAAAAACAAATAGCTTTTGATTGTCTACTGATATAGGGGTCCATATATCAGTTTTAGTGGTTGTTATCTGATTAATAAGACATCCTACATTCCATGTTTATACTAAATTAGTTATAAAGCCAAACACCCCATTAAATAATAGTAACATAATGTACGTATAAAACTTTCAAAAGTCTGATGCGTTTATGTCCAAAGATTCTCTATTCAACAATTTGTGCCCAAAGACTCCTATCCTAACGGTTACGTACACAATTATCATGTGTTATTAAAGGAAATCTGCATGAATGATAGATTATCAATAGAAATCTGCAAAAATATAGTATTTAGGTACTCAGCACCTTAAAGATAAATTAGTAACATAACTCTGCTCAAATGATATATCATAAACATGTATAAACAATGAATAATGCCCATGAAATTGTTCTTGGGTCAACCAAGCCTGTTTTGACCCGTTCTATGTTTTACTCACACATAATATAATTTAAGTTATATAAGTTTCTTTTATTTAAGTTAATCATTGAAAATAAGTTTGTACCTTAATAATCTTAATTTTATTAGGCTTTTATGTATTTGAATATGGATTAGTAGTTTAAAATTGTAGAAATATGTGTTTGTATTCATGTAGGATGCCATGTACTTTTATGAAACATCTTACCTTCTTTACTCTTAGGAATATGGGTTTGATGGGTCTATTTGCTGACATTGTACACTTAAGTTCATGTTGTAGTATAGATATACTTCATCTTCAAGTTGGTGACACTTGACTTCCTATTTCTTTGATAAATCGCATTCTTTACGAAAATAATTTTCCAAAGATTATTCAGAACAACTGATTTTGAACCTTATGACACTACTTGTTTATTGAAAAAGAAACCAGCTTTCATTAGAAAATTTGATGAGGAGTCCTTATGACACTACTTGATTATTGAAAAAGAAACCAACTTTCATTAAAACATGAAAACAACATAGTGTGATAATGCTTAGACGTGATTAGGCTTGTTTTTTTGTTTAAATTATACCTGGTTGTTAAATAGCCAACCTTTGAACTGCAACTCCGTCAACGGACCACGGCACGAGAGTAGCTACAACTTGACCCCATTCCTACGCCTTCAATGCTAATGGCTTATCGTTAAACTCAATAAGATATAAATTATGTGTTCAAGAAAATTTTAATCCTTAATTTGATGGTAAGGTAATTACCTGAAATACAACATACTGCTTTATCGAGTCTAAAATTCTAATCCTTACTGGAAAAAGCATCGTATGAACACAAATAGATGTACATAAATTATATGATTAAACTAAAAGTTTTTTATTTGGATTTGTTAAGATGAAGAAACCTTGGTTTAATGAAAATAGTTGACCAGACCTCCATAAATACATGATATTGATCGGATTGTCAAAATAATTGTTATTGTTAGTCCTTTTTTAATCTTGTGATTAAAGACCCTACTATGAGATAACCTAGTTCCTTAAGTGAAATGCATGTTCATGTCATTAGGGGTGAGCAAAAAAACCGGTTCCCAAACCGGAAACCGGTTCCAACCCGAAAACCGAACCGGTCAAACCCGGTTTTGACCAAACCGGTTCCGGTTTTTTGCCAAAACGGGGTTTGGAACCGGTTTGCCGATTTTTTCAGGCGCCACCGGTCTCGGTCACCGGGTTTTGGAACCAGGTTTCCTTAGCAACGGTTTTTGGAAAACGGTTTGGACCCGACCGGATTTTTATTGGATAAAATGGGTCCCGGGAATTTACTTTATTCTGATTTTCTTTTCTTTTTAGATTTTTATGTGGTTAATAGATAGGATAACTGGGATTTTCTTATCCTATAAATAAGGGTGTTGTGTTACACACTTAAATCACAACTTACAATGACATACAATCCTCTCTTAAGCAAAAAAATAAAAAACCTATCCATAAATCAATGGCAAGTCAATCCGCCACAGACTCAGCTACTACCGGTTTTGGTTTAACAAGTGCACTGGGAATTCGTGAAATCATACAAAACCACACAATCGAAAAATGAAATTTGGAAAAGACTTCAACATTGTGGCATTTATGACCAAGGGTCATAAGAATCCAGCTCCCACACATCCCCCCCCCACCCCCCCCCCCCACCCCCCCCCCGCAATGCATGCATTGTATGATTTCTCTGTCGGTGGGTTCCAACACGACGTTGAAGGTCTTAAGTCATCCGATTATGAAGTATTATAAAGCGCAGCAGAATCGAAACCTGAAGCGGGGGCAAACGGTCGAATGGGATGTGATGGGCAAATTTTCTGTTCAATCCGGATTTGACTTCGTGAACAATTCGCGGTTGGTGATCAACGGGGGTTACCATTCAACCACTTGACCAAGAGCAGACCAACGAGGGTGTTCCAAAACACTATGCAACCGCGATACACTCATGTAGTCGTTCTACTCTAAAACGTGATGCAATGTACCACTTATGGGTAGCGGCTAAACATGCAACAATTGATGGTTTGGTACTGCTAATTAAATAATCAGGTCAACCTAACAACGGACATATGGTCCGTCCTCTAACTTTGCCCTGGTTCTTCCCCTTGTGTGTACCGGCACCTTTTGGATTGAACCTAGTACTTGCAAATGATGAAGCGGGTCATTTCGTTCGAAGCAGATTGTCGTTAGTTCTCCTCGTGTACAAAACTTGAAGTATATGTTGCCGAAAAAGTCACTTTGTCATGTATGCGTTTGAAAAGAAAAAAATATTACAATTACTTTGGACAATGATAGCACAATAAACACAAGCGCCATGGATAAATAAAATATTTAAAATCATACCCACCAAATGGGGGTAGGTTTTATCAAGTCGTTGTGTTGCACACGTCTTTAACTTGGTTGTGCAAGCTGGTTTAAAGTCACCCTTATTTAATCACTTTGAAACGAGTCTTTCAAAACCACAAATGTTAAAAGATGTTTTCAATCTGGTGATAAAATCCGAAAACGCTATATTTATAAGTTGTATGGATGCCGAAAAACCTTGTTATTCACACCAAATTGGGGACGTTGAGACACGATGGAACTCCACTTTTGCAATTGTTCACGAAAAGTGGTTTTTGAAAAAAGAAAATGACGTTGTCGTATTTCATGAATTATTTGGTCACTAAGAATGGTAGAAGTTGTAAAAATTTCGGGATGAATAATTGGGTTCTTATTGAACCTCGTTAAACCCATTAACTAGAAGAGTTTCAAAATGCTACGGTTATTTTGTCGGGGGTTTACTACCCACAAAATTCTCCATTGGTACTTTCAACAGATTTTTTTTCATAAGTTGCAAATTATCTGTTAGAACATTGAGGGGGGGGAGGGGGTGTTAGTCATGTTATGGTTCAACCATTGAATGAACAAAACTTAAGAAGTATTTTGAAAACATGTCATCGATAATTACTTGTTCAGCCGCTTTAAATCCATGTTTTAATGTATCCGGGGTAGACTATCTTATCGAGAATATAAGTAGGGACTTGGAGTTTGAAGTTGACTGTTTTGACAAAATAGGTCACTTGGATTGGTTTCACGAATCTTTCCAAGGTTTGTAATAATATGTATATTCACAATATGGTATAACCAGACTCAATCAACAAAGTGGTGGGGGTCTTATCGGGGGTGGAGCTAGTGTACATTAGCTCGTTTGCTACAAGGTTTAAACAAACTATAAAAAATAGAAGTCAAGGGGTGATTATACAATGTCCTCCGAGTATGAGCAATATCGCAAAACACGATTTTGTCTCTCCCCCAGACTTCGCCAAGGACCTTTGCATCTTATGATGTATTGGGGTTTGGAAAATCACTGGAAATCAGTTTCCTCGCTTCTATCCCGCATGGCCACCATGATATATTTTAGTGTCCAAGCTTCTTCGCTAGCATCTGATCAGCATTTTCAACAAGTGGTAGGTTCGTTGACAATCTGAAGAACAGACTAACTCGGAGTCTTCTAGAGATGTGATTGTGCTTGATAGGATCACATTGACGCCCTTCATGAGCGTAAACAAAAACTATCCCTTCTGGAACTACCCTTAGAAGTGAAGAAGGTGTCTTTCAATGACGATGTGCCAAACAAAATGAAGCCACTCAACTTACGTTCAAGAATATTGCGTTAGATGCTAGTAGCGATGGTCTTTGTCTTCTAGGAGAACAACGTCGTGATTATATGATGCAGCAGCGGAGGCGACGATGACCAACCGGAGAGGGAGGGTCTATGTCACATGGTTACACTTACTATAGTATTGTTGTTGTATTTCCTAATATTTTGTTGTATTGCACTTTATGATTTCTTTTTTTGTTGTATTTCGTTTATGATAATATTTATAGGTTTGTATCAATCAAAGTTGTAAGGTAATCAGTTTATAGTTACACTAACAACACCAAAATAAAAAATTACCAAAAAAAAAAAAAAAAAAACCCGGCTCAAAACGGTTTTAGTGCTTAACCGGATACCGAAACGGTCCAAACCGGCAAAAACCGGTTCGGCTCCAAAACCGGTAAACCAAATCCGGTTCCAACCTGTTCAGGGTTTGGCCAAACCGGTTTCGGCTCCGTGTTGACCGAAACTGGTTCCTGTTTGACTCAAACCGAACCGATCTGGTTAACCGATTTGCGCACGACTACATGTCATATCTTTAAGCACCTTAAATCTTATACACACCTTAAAGTATTATATACAATTGCACGAAACATAAAAGCTAACTGTATGTGTGTAGTAGTTATATAAAAATGCACCTGTACTTACTCGAAAAAAGAGGACTCTTGCGAAACTCACGTAATCATGAAGGGATTGAACAAATTCATCAAGAGTAAAAGGCCAAAGATCGAGAATGCTAGCAAAAGTTTTATAGCAAGCTGTTGCTTTTGCTTAGTAGAAGTCACTTGTTTATTACACATTACAACGGGATTACGTGCACATATATCTGATTCCTCAGTGGTGCACACAGGAACAGGGCTAATGGCTTTTGTTCTTGTGTATTGTATTAAGTGACGATTTTGCTTTATTGTTAACACAAACATAGGAAATGTAACAATGCAGCCGTACATCTGGTAAGTGGAGATATAAATGAGGTGTGCTAAGAATGAAAAAATATATTGCAACTTACGTGGTAATAGATCGTGACCATTGTGATTTATCGGTGAAGTAATAGCCGTTGCTGATACTTGTGAAGCGACGTCATGCGAAGGTCCTACCGGTGATCGGTCTATGCTGGAAGCACCATCGCCTCCGTACATATGAGTTGATGTAGTGACATTATGTTTCTTATGAACATCTGTTGAGTGGTGTTCCACCTGGTCTTCGGCCGTTACTTTTCTTTTAACCGATTTACTTTTTGTCTTCATATAGTGAATACGTAATTGTATTGTGTATGTTAAATATATGTCGGTTATAAACTAAGCAACACTTAATGCGTAATGGGATTGGCAAGTGTAATTTAAGCAATATCTATTGGCAAACGGTAATCATAGGCCATAAGCGATAGACATAATGCAAATGGAATCAGTAGTGTATGGAAACCACAGTAGGCACATGCAAATTAAGCAGATGAAAAGAAACATTATGACATTACATTTCCTAAACCTATAAATATACAAACATAAACCCTAGCATAGGGAAAAGTAAAAAAGGAAACCTGATAAGGTGAGCAACACAACACTGGGTGATGGTAGAGAAGCTGAACAACTACATGAAACATAATTATAAAATTAGTATAGGCGGCAAAAAAGAAGGCGCAAAAAAAAGAAGATAGGACTCCAATGCATAAGGGAACAACCTGATACGCGAAAGAAGTAGTTGAATGGAGTACGCCGGAGCAACTATAGAGTGTGTTTTGGTAGAGAGGGACAGTAAAATGATCGGTCTAGGTGCTTCTACACGTATATCTACGGCGTAGGTAAGGGTCAGGCATAATTGGGCCTGATAGCAACGGTGGGCCAAAAAAAAGCAATATCAGCCCAGCTGGTCAAAACGCAGTTGTTTTTTATCAGCTTTGATAGAATTTATAATGATTCATTAAAAATTTATGTGTTTGCAGGTTGATTTAGTAAAAAAGGATTGTAACACATGGAGTTTAAGATTTAAGGCACAAATGTGAATTTTAAACCAGAAAGTGTTTCGATTCAATCCGACCTCTTCCAAAATGAACCTTTTTGACCCATAACTCAAACTACCCAACCCACCTATTATTTGTGCCTCTAAATTAACCCCTCTGAATATTATATCTACCAAAAATTTCTCTGCTGTGAAAAACACAATTGATCCAAACACTAAAGTACTGTAAACCGAAAAACTTGACAAGGAGTATTTAAAGTCCTATAATTTTGACTACGCTATAGTTGTAGTAAGAGAGCCACCATACACAAAGACTTTTAGTGACATTTCAAATCTTTCAATTCCAAAAGCATGATCAAAACCAGAAACATATTCGGTCAAATGTGTGGTGTTCCTAATCACTGGCCAACCAGTGGCAGTGCAGCCATTTGTGGATACCGTAGACACACTTGTAGCATCTTGGCTTCTAGGCCAAGGTTTCACCGACGTTCTGTTGGTGACTATGGTTTCACAGGAAAGCATTTAAGTCGGTTGATGAGTTGCCCATCTATGTTGGAGCTTTCATGAGACGGTTTCTACCTTGTTCCTACCACGTCATTGCTGATAAGGTATAGGATCATCCTTGCATGACATGATTTAACGGCTAAATTAATATGTCGATACAGAGTCGTAATTTAAACTGTTTATGATATTTGTACCAATGATTGATTTGATGTGAATATCAAACAAGCATCATGCAGCATCATTCAAGAATACATAAAGGAACAAGGAAGATTGGGTTGAACCCTTTTAATGAATTCTGATATTATAAAACTAAAATGGTTAACTTGAATACAGAATCCTATTCTATATATAACAATTGAAACGGTGTTTTTGAAATGGGTGTGATGGTTTACAGAAACCATACGTTGTACCTTTTCACTTTTAACAACCGAATAACTGTCTAACCTAATCAATATTCGGGTCTGGGCCTAAGGCCAATAGACTTAATAATACAAGGCCTTATAAAACGAGTTCAGGGCCTGTTATATACAAATACATACTGTACATATTGAATATGGTATTAGAACAATTAAACAAGGCTTTATGAACTTATAATCTTCCAACATGCATAAGGGAACAACCTGATACGCGAAAGAAGTAGTTGAATGGAGTACGCCGGAGCAACTGTAGAGTGTGTTTTGGTAGAGAGGGACAATAAAATGATCGGTCTAGGTGCTTCTACACGTATATCTACGGCATAGGTAAGGGCCAGGCATAATTAGGCCTGATAGCAACGGTGGGCCAAAAAAAGCAATATCAGCCTAGCTGGTCAAAACGCCGTCGTTTTTTATCAGCTTTGATAGAATTTATAATGATTCATTAAAAATTTATGTGTTTGCAGGTTGATTTAGTAAAAAAGGATTGTAACACATGGAGTTTTAAGAATTAAGGACAAAGTGAATTTAAACTAGAAAGTGTTTCGAACTATCCGACTCTCCAAATGAACATTTTTGACCCATAACTCAAACTACTCCACCCACCAATTATATGTGCCTTTAAATTAACCCTCTGGAAAATTATCATCTACCAAAATTTTCTCTACTATGAAAAGTCACAATTTGACCAAACACTAAAGTACTGTAAACCAAAAAACCCGACAAGGAGTATTTAAAGTCCTATAATTTTAACTACGCTATAGTTGTAGTAAGAGATCCACCATACACAGAGACTTTTGGTGACATTTCAAATCTTTCAATTCCAGAAGCATGATAAAAAACATAAACATATTCGGTCAAATGTGTGGTGTTCCTAATCACTGGCCAACCAGTGGCAGTGCAGCCATTTTGTGATACCGATAAGACACACTTGTATCATCTTGGCTTCTAGGCCAGTTTCACCGACGTTCTGTTGGTGACTATGGTTTCACAGGAAAGCATTTAAGTCGGTTGTTGAGTTGCCCATCTATGTTGGAGCTTTCATGAGACAGTTTCTACCTTGTTCCTACCACGTCATTGCTGATAAGGCATAGGATCATCCTTGCATGACATGATTTAACGGCTAAATTAATATGTCGATACAGAGTCGTAATTTAAACTGTTTATGATATTTGTACCAATGATTGATTTTCCTTGTAAAACAGCTCCTCCATAATTGTATCCTAGACCCGATAACCAAAAGCATAACATTCTTTTACATAATTTTTAACTTTTTATTATACTTTTTCTGGCCATATAAACGGACCACTCAAGTTGTGACCAATGTAAGTCAACCAATGATTTAACATTTTAATTGAACTTATGTGTGCTAATGGTCTTGATACAACAATGGAAAAGGCCTGAAACTAAATTACAGAAAGAATCGAGGATTACCTTTCATAACAGCAGCCTTAGGTACGACTCTTGATTCCTCACGAGCATCATGTATAGAACTTTGTTACCTGATTACTTTACAAATGATTATCATAGAGTCGAGAACATATGTTGATTCCAATATATATCTCAAAAAGTAATATATTTTCAAATGAAAGGAGTAGATTGGGACCTTTAGTTTTTTTAATAGTTTATTCAGCTTCCCATATTGATTCTCAAGGGCTTGAACCTGTCAAAACAAAATATTAATGAGTAATCAAATGGGATACTATCAAGGGATATAATATATCATTACGTAGTAGGTAAATACTTGTAGACTACTAATTTAAACGGACAAACACCTCGTGGTTCTGTTACTTATCCTACACATGCATTACACCATAGTATTTCCAAATTAGAGTGAGTTAGAGGTTTTCTTTAGTATTATCTCTATATACCCTATATTGATGTATGCGACTATGTACATGTATAACTGAGTTTCTTGCACTACCATGACATAAGTATATAACTATATTAGGTCGTAAATACAAAGGAAAAGGGCCAAACCAACACGACATGTTCAATCCCTGTTAAAAACAACCCGAACAACCTATTTTTCCACCGGCCTCTAGCCATAAGGAAAGAGATCTTAATCACTAAACTTCTGATATAATTAATGACCACCAACAACTCCATGACTGTATTTTTAAGGTAATAACAACACGTTATACAGAACATAAAACGTACTTTTTTCTGCAATTTGCGGTTTAGATGTATCAACATCAACATAGTAACCAGCTTAAAATCAATGGAAATTTATCATTATGGATAAATTTACCTTAAACTTATTATAAGATTTGATATAAATTTTATGTCATACCAAGAAGTAGAATTGGATCAGCATAACCTGACGAAGAAACATCACAATGGTTCAAGCTCTCTGGAATCACCTTACACTTGTACATTAAAAACATAAAATATATTACAGAACATGTATAGCAAAACTAAACACGCATTATAACACAATAAATAATTTTAGTATGAAACCTTCGTAACAGGAAATGAATATGTTTGAATCATTTGTCAATATGTTTGAAATACACGATAACATTATTGACTAATGACTACAATGTAATTATCTCAATCTAAGCTCTTCAACCTAAATTAGAAATAGTAGAAAGAAAAAGAAATATGGACCTGTTGATAAAACTGGATAGTTGATAATCATAAGTCTTGCCTGGAAAAGCCAACTTCAACATCAGGTAGAGGAGTCTTTCGATAGTGGTATAGGCAGGCAGTATACGACATTTTACCAGAATTTAAGAGAACAAAAAACAAATGACACGTCAAGATCATGTATAACTCACATCTACCATTTATGCCGCTTGATTTCCAACCCAGATCCTTCATTCGTCACAATTATCTCGTACTTAGTAGTTCTTTTATCACTTGAGAGGGCCACCAAAGCTGCAATTAAACCTTGCAATGTTTATTGAATTCAAGTAACACTTGACTTGTGTTCTATGGCAAGTTAAAAAAGATGTGGGAAGTAATGCATGAATGCCATAAAAGTCAGTTCCTCATCATATCAGCATTACATAAAAACACACTCACCAAAATCTCATTGCAATCAGACTCCCATCGCCACATAACCATCTACCTTGACAACGAATTATGTACGCTTTCTTCTATGACGATCTACCATGAGATTTGTTTAATCACCTGTAAGTAGTATGCATGTTCCTAGACATCTATGACGATCAGAGAAACCAAATTTGGACCTTTTGTAACCAGAGGGTCCTGCAGAATAAACTAATATTCAATAATTTGATCTGTGAGGAATTGGGGATCAAGGAAAAAATTACACCAACCTTTCTCAATTTCATGCATACGGATAAACACTAAAAGGAAGAAAAGAATATGAGAGCTCGATAAGAAAACAAACCTGCTTTATTCGGTGCTACGGGAAGCAATACTTTTACCCAAATACTAATATATAAAACTACAGATCCTATTGCATCATCATAAAACCGAGCAAGAGACACCACTAACTTCCATAAGCGAATCAAAAGAATGGAAACATACGAAAGTATATACCCTAACCCGTAGGAAAGAATATTAAAATCAATATATCAAGAATAGTCAACAGATTATAGAACACAAACACATGTGATAATTATGAACTCCACGCGCTGTATCAATCTTGATAACAGTTGGACATTCACTGATGAAAGTTGCCTGGTTTTGAGAATCTGTAAGCATAAAGCGGTAATGTATTCGTAGAAAGAAGTTTATCATTAGGAGACGTGCTAATATGACTGTTTCTTATGGATATCTTCTAAAAATCAATTCCTAAATTATCAAGATTAGGAGTTTTTTTTTAAATTATTTTTTGCATGACCATATATATTTTAACTTGCAAGATATAATTCAAAACAATTAGCTAGTCTAGTGGTTATGTAGTTTGTTAATATCACAAAGATTTTAGGTTCAAATCTTGTTGCTGGCATATTTAGAAAAACGAATTTTACAAAAAAAAAAATTAAAAAACAAATTTTACAAAAAAAACCTCTTACAAAAAAGTTAAAAACGAAATTTAAAAAAAAAAAAAAAAAAATTGATGCACCTGGCACATGACCTCTATTGAAATAGGGCAACCTTGATGCGTGGATTAATATAGTCAAACTGCCTCCTCGTTATATATAATGTGTATATTTATACTACTATATATATATATATATATATATATATATATCATACTTTATATACTATATATATATATATATATATACTATATTATATATGATAAAGATAAATAAAAAGACAAATATTCGTGAGAAGGATATAAAATATTATTTTTGTTTTAAAAGTTCTTAAAAATTCTGAAAAATTCCACAAGATAGTGTAGGTTGGTTGCATGAAAAAGTTGTAAAGAGTTTTTCTAAAAGTGGTTAGTATTTGCCGAAAAAAATTTATTAAAAAAAAAGTTGTGTGCATTTAAATCACGTTTTTTGTGCATCAAAAATTACGTTTTTGTTACCCAACTTCTTTAGACTTTTTGCATACAAATTTTTTATTGCGCATAAATCTATAAAGTCAAAAAATTTGTGCATCAAATTTTTTCTTGGTGCATCAAAATTTCTTTTTTTGCGCAATTAAAAAAACGATATAAAACTCAAAATTCAGCAAGAAAATTTCTTTTACAAAAGTTTTATGCACCAACATACCTGATTTAATGAAATTTTTTTGGAATTTTTCGAGAACTTTTTAAAAAAAAGTTTTTTTTTATCCTTCTCACGAATATTTGTCTTTTTATTTTAACCTTCCTCTATATATATATATAAATGACAGTAACTCTGTTTATAAGACGATGCTAGTATTGTTTATACGATAACATCCAAATAGTTTATACTAGTAGAACGGTTTATAAAATAATAGTGAAATGGGTTGTAGGACGGTAATAGATTTTAGGAGTACCTTACATAAATTATTAGAGAATTGAAGCGTAACTGACGAAATCGTCAGGACCCATAAATTAGTAGCGAAAATAAACACATCCATACAACACAAAGAAATTCATAGGTAAGTACTAGCGCAAATCTATTAGGGATACAGTCCGAGTCTACTTAGGTTCGACTAGGCAAGGAAGGAAAATCTCTCCTTAAGCATCCACACTATCTTTGACGGCGCTAAAGTTTCTGCGAGTTTTTACCTTCCAATTCTGGTTCACACGGTTCAGCTTTGGACAATCACTATATTGTAATGTCCTGGCTCTCCACACTCCTAATAGGTTCGTCAGGTTTTTAATTTGCCACTGCGGTCTCTAAGTCGTTATTGAAACGGGTCTCCTAAAATCTCTAGTCATATGGCCAACTCTCTCGTTTTTGTTACACTTCACAGTGCATGGCCCAGTGTGGTGCACCTTACGTTTGTTACAGGAAGGTAACTTTCCTATATATCCATTTTTGGTCTAGCAATGTAAGCTCTCATGACCCCCCTTTTTTGTTTATCTTGTTGTTGGCATTCCTTGCCACCTCGGTTTCCTAACGTACGACCTGATTCATTTAGTCGTAAGCCATGTTGATTATTGCCTCATATATATCAATAGCTTTAACAGCATTAGCAATTTGTTGGGTTATAATACACTCGATTCTCGTGGAACTAATTCCTTGTCTCATTGTCAGTATTTTCTTGATAATCGAACGGAATGAAGAAAATAAAATAAGTCAAATTTCAAAAGTCGTATTCCCAAAATGTAACGTTACAAGTTGACATGTTAAAGTCGTGTTTGAATTAATCGACATGTTTCTAGGCATCACAAGGAGTAAGAAAGATTGAGATGTTACGAGATGACGCACGTGTTTCGACAGTATGGGGCGAGTGTTCAAACTTGGATTCGGGTTCGGATAGTAAGATGATGTAGGGTCGACAGATTGCGACAATTTCAAAATCAAGAGAGACGATATAAAGAAACGAACATCTTTTAAAGACCACCGTGTCACTCACGATATCTTGGGAAATTCTTAGAGACCATTGCTTCACTCACAATGTCTTAGAGAAGTTTAGAGACCATTGTGTCACTCACAATGTCTTAGAAAAGAATTTAGTATTTATATAGACAAATTCTATACAAACAGGTGGGGAAATATACGTAAGAAAAACGTAACCGCAGAGAAAAGATAAACGCAAGACAAACGTAAGCTCATAGCAAAATAGAGCTTAAGGGAAAAAATAAACGCAAAGCAACATAAGCGCAAGGAACGATAAACGCAGGGCAAAGGTAAACCATATCATAGTAGGCTCAAGGCAAAATGATAGTCACGTATACGCCATAGCAAAAGCCCGTATAAGGCACACATAAAAGTACGTAAGGATCATATACTGGTTATAGACCAGACCTAGATATTCTACCTGGTTCTCTATAACCTTGGCTCTGAATACCAATCTGTCACACCCCCAAACGGGGCCTGGACAGAATACGTTTCTGGAGGCGTGACGTCATCGCATACATCGCACAAGATCAAGAGAACGACCACTATATGGACGTTTGATAAAACATAACTCGTTGCTTTAGATAAAACAAAATAAGTCTTACAATATTCTTGACATAAATGAAATAGTTTTAGCGAAAGCTTAAGTAAAATGCAGCGAAACCATAGCATGTTTCTAAGACAACGAGTATTTAAGTGTAAAGATAAACATTCTTGAAAGACATCCAACAATGCATGCAACATCAAATAGCACTTCAAGAACAATCCAACTAAGCACCTGAGAAAACATGCTTAAAATAGTCAACATAAAGTTGGTAAATTCATAGGTTTGAATTGATTTAAGGTTGGACCACAAGATTTTAAAAGTGATGTGACTATTATAACGGATACAATATCACATGAAAAGTATTTACGTTGTGCTAAGCTCATGACACCAATGCTAAATTAGAAGATACATATAATGTGCTAAGTGATGATACTGCCCTACAGATGTCTGACCAAGACACCCCCAAAGAGTTTCTGACATGATATATATTCGTTCGTTCATCAAAACAGAAACAAGTAAGTGCTTGCTTACCCGGATATGGATAATTAGTCCTAGATAGATCTGTCTATAACATTCACGCTTACTTACCCAATCGGTCGGTCATAAGTAATTAACGGTTCATGATGGTTCAGGCATGATAGTGGTCTAATCACTACTTAGGCAACACATAAACAGGAAAATCAAAAGTATGGAAAGTTTATGTTATTGGTGTGGTGCCGAGACCCAAAAGAAGGAAGGAGAGAAAGAAAAATGTTGGTGAGGCTTGGAATGATATGTTTACCCTAGATGTGAAGATGTGTTGGTATATATAGTGAAATAGCTAGGGTTTAAGTCCAAGAAATATTAACCAAGTCAAATGACTAACCCATCCCTTGAGGTGTGGGTGGTTCGGTTACGGTGTAGTGCCAAGAGAAAAGGATGAGCCAATATTGTAAGCTAGTGACATGTATGAACCAATGTTCAAATTATAAAGTGGTTAAGTGTGTAAGACAAATAAGGTTGATGCTTTTGTGAGACGATATTAGCTAGTGACAAAAGAATGTAGGACCACAAGTACTTGAGCAAGAAAAACAAAACTACAAAGTTTATGGTGTTGGTAGTTTTGACGTGTAGGGGGAGGGGGAAACAAGAGGACAAGAAATTAGACCACTTAGTACTATGGTTAGAAATATTAGCTAGTGTGTAAGGTATGGTACAAATATGGTTAGGCTAAATGAAAATTTTGCATGTGGTGGTGTTGTGGGATCGAATGAAAACAAAAGAGAGGAGGGACCAAAATGATCTCATTCTATTTAGGACATGCAAAAGTGATAACCTTTTAATATCTAGATATTTCATGTATGTAAAAGATACTAGTTATTATTTACGGAACACGCAAATACTGAAAACGCGTAGAAACTCTATCAAAATTTTTGATAATTTAAATATTAACTCGAAACGTAAAAACGTGACTATTGTCGAAAGATTACATTAATTAGCAACCCGAAATGCTTAACGATCATCAGATACACACGGGATAACTTCCCGGTTAAACGTAAAAATTACACGTAACTTATAAAATTTAAAGTAATGGACGGAAATGAAGAAAATATTGATCTGAAATTTATAGAGTGTTACAGATGGCGTGAAGCCACGGTCGCCTAAGTATCACCTGAAAGAATGGTGACTTAATATAAAGAAATAAAACGCACACGACAAAAACAACCAAAAGATACAATGAAGAAATCATGATCATGATATGGCGTTCTAATTACTTTTAACTAAGTGAGATTTATCCAAACATCACTTTAAGACATGATCTAATATACCTTCAAGTGATGTCCTCTTTTAGGCCATAAATCATCTAGTTTACAATTTCATTTACGTTAATTAACTCTGTTTAAAACCATATGTCTTTACAAAATTCTGCCCTTACCCGACTTAATGGACCTATATCTCAAAATCCGTAATAGGTATTAACGAACGATTTTCGCCTTAAACAAGCTATTCGACTCTAGTTTATTGAGGTTACAAGGAAAATAACCTATAATGTTCAGATCCTAAGTGAAATTATCATTTTACCTTTATGTGCCAAATCTGATTATTTAAAACGTTTTCCCGTTTCACCGTTTTTAGCATAATTCCCATTTTATAACTCCGTTTGACCCAAAACGAAAGCCCATGTTTAAGTTTATCTAAATCCTAAAGGTTTGATTTGAAAAATGGGGCACATAATATGAAAAGATCTGGACTTAAATTAATTTGAAAATCTGGGCACAGTTTCTAGTTATTCTAGCCGTTTTGGTCGTAACTCATTCATCCGAAATGGTTACGGCTTTATCCAAAGAACCACATGGTCCTTATATGTTGTACCCTTCACCCATGTAAAAACCCAGTAGCCTCCAAGTCAAATAAAATTCGTTACAAGCCTAACTATCTGTATTATAAATTCTGGGTACACACTAAGTTTGTTTCCATCGTTTTGTTCGTATCTCGACCATCCGCAAGATTTAGAGATCCATCCAACTCACCACTAGGACTTGAGATATTAACCTAATCATTTATGTAAATAACCAGTAGGATTTAAGCCAAAATTATTCCATTATATCACAAACTATCTGCATAACTAGATTCAATGACTCATTTTGACTAGTTTCACTAATTTAGGCGTAACTAACTCATCCGGAGGAGATACGACTCTAGCCAATTCACCATATGGACCTGAGATTATAATATATCAATTTATGTAAAGATACAGTAGTCTCTAAGACAAAAATATTCCATAATGTGTCAAACTATCTACACTAAATTTCCTAAGTGCTCGATAAAAATAGTTTCACTAATTCGATCATATCTTGGTCATTCGGATGAGTTACGGCCCCATCCAACTCGCCACTTATTGTCACACCCCCAAATGAGGCTTGGACGGAATACGTATCCGAAGGCGTGACGTCATCATATTTCGAACACAAGGCACGAGAGAACGACCACTAATGGACGTTTTGAAAATCATAACTCGTTGCATTATTTCAAAATAAATAAGTTTTACAAGATTCAAAAGAAATTAAACATTTGCGGAAGTGTAAGAAAAACGTAGCGGAAGCATAATTACGTTTTGAAAAGTCAACGATTATGAATGAGAAATAAAATCTTGATAATGGTATCATATTGCACGTAGACTTCACATAGCACGTCAAGAAGTCCAAAGCTAAACACCTGAGAAAAACATGCTAAAACGCTCAACATAAAGTTGAGTGAATTCATAGGTTTAAGTAAAACATTTATGAGGATAAAAAACGTTTAGTGAATACTACTCTGCTCACAGTATTATGAAAAGTATTTAGCAATCAGAAACGTTCAACCAAGGTAGTGTGGACCACAAGTTTCCAAAAGTATGTGCTGTTAGTTTAACAAATCACAACTTACTATAAAAAGTATTTACTGTTTGCGCTAAGCTCATGGACACCGAAGCTAAATTTAGTAATGCTCGCATATGCTAGATAATGATGCTTGCCCTACAGGTGTACCTGACTAGAACCCCAAAGTGTTACCGACATGTTATGTATATATTTATCGGAAGCAACCATGTGGCAGTGTGCGCTACTCACCCGGATCAGGTGTTAATTTGTCAACAATGGAATCTATTTATAACACTTCACGATCCCTTTACCGGTCTCCCCGGTCAAGAAATTAACAGTTCATGATAATTCAGGCAATAGTGGTCTAAACGCTACTTAGGCAACACGTAAACAGGGAGAGTAAATCAAGATACTTGTGTCCATAGTAAAAAAACCAACATTTTCGTAAAAGCTTAAAGTACTTATATCAATAAGTAAAAATGAGTGTGATATCAATCATGTAACAAGTTTGTAATCAACGTATACGAGTTTGAAATTCAGTAGTGTAAACAAGTTTGTAAACGAGCATGTTTCTCACCCCAAAGATATAAAACATTTATCCAAAACGAGTAAAAGTGGGGCTATGAACTCACCTTGATGTTGCAGAACAATTAGCAGAATGCAAATAATAATCACAGCACAAACGGAAAACGAAACGGCTCGACCAAGAAGATGCAACTTAACTTAACGGTTATATCCCACTACTTTAGGATGATGAATTGGGATTTTCCGATGGATGAGTATATCAACGCGACAAGTTGATAAAGGATTGAGGTTTCAAGTTGTAAGAGTTTGGTGGTTGGTTAAATAAAATAAATCGAAAAGCAAACGTAAAGTGTATAATATACTTCGTATATATATTACATATTGTTGGGAAATAGATTATAATAGACTTAATACTGGTAGTATAACAGTTAAGTCTGGGAAATAGATTGTAACAGACTTAATACTGGTAGTATAACAGTTAAGTCTGGTAGTATTAACGTAAGAAAAATAATAGTAACAATATAATTCGACACGTTTTCGGAAATCGACAAATTATAAATAAAGAGTTATCGCTTAGAAGTAAACACACGTTTTAAAGTTATGAATTAGATAAATAACATTTTCAAAGTTTTTACAAAAGTTATTATTTTGTTTATTAGTCGAGAATTATAAAATAATATTTTATAATTTAGTATTTCGTTACGCGTTTTAACTAAACTAATTGCCACGTTTATAAAAGTATAGTTTTCGTTTATTTGTCGGGATATTGTGTAATTACAAATTAATAATATTAATACTATATCTCGTTCTTTTATCGGTTTTCTAAAATAAATAATAGAAATTTTATTGAAAAATACTAAGTATAGAAATTTTTATAAATTTCGGCATGACCTATTCGTTTGTACAACATTTCCCATATTTACAAAATTTAACGTTTTCCTCTTAATCAAATAGATGTTGCAATATCCATGTTTTTCAATATATATCTAAACAAACTTAAATAATTAACCAAGAACAAGTATAACTAAACACACCCCTTATTGGGGCTGCTGTCCCAAACGCACCCTTATGGGCTGTTTCGCAGCCAACCAAACGCACCCTAACTGTTGTAAATCAGCAAACCAAACGCACCCTTAACTGCTGCTACTAAACGCAGAACCAAACGCCCCTTTTGGGGCTGTTACACAGCGAAACAAACACCCCTTTAGGGCTGCTTATACGCGGATCCAAACACCCCTTTGGGGCCATAAAACGCAGAAACAAACGCCCCATTTGGGCTGTCAAAACGCAGCGATAAACACCCTTATTTTGCTATCAAATCAACCCGATTCAAAGAACCAAACATAACCAAATATAACAAAAATAAAACAAGTTAAAACAACCAAACCACACAAAGTTTATTATTAGATTTTACAAAAAAATAAGTAACCATCCAAACTCAAAAAAAAGAGGTGAAGGTGGTGGTGGTTTTGGCTGTCGTGGTGGCTGAGCCGCGACAGTGGTGATGGTGCGGCTGTTGGTTAGATGGCGAGGTGGATGGGTCGTGGTTATAATGGTGGTGTCGTGGAGATGATGGTAGCCGTGGTGGTCACGGGGTGATGATGTCGATGGTGGCGTAAGGTGGCGGTGGGAGTGGCGTGATGATGGAGATGTGGTGGTGACGAGATGGTAGAGATGGTGTGGATGACGATGGTGGTGCGTGGCGGCGGCTGCTGCCGTAGTAGATGGTGGAGATGGAGGTGGCGGTGAGGATAGTGGAGGTAGTATAGTGCGTCGGTTGTGGTGGAGATAGCGACGATGTGGTGGAGATAGCGAAGAGGTGGAGATGTTGTTGATGATTTTTAGGTGGCGGTGGGTGGCCGGAATCCGGCCGAAATCTGGCCGGAAAAGATGGGGGCGTCATAAAAAGAGAGGAAATGAGGAGGATGATATGTGTGTGTGTTTAGGGTTATGAATAATGAGTGTAATCCTAAATGGTTTTCTATATAGGGTTTTAGTTGTAGAATAGCAACGTACTTTCATAAGTGTTCCATTTTGGTACTTGTACTTTTAAAAAGTTATACAATAGCAATGAACTTTCATAAGTGTTTCATTTTGCACATTTTGATGACGTGTCATACTTGAAGGTTGGACACGTGCACCAGTTTAATGTGACTCGTCATTCAAAATTGTGCCATAAAAATGGAACACTTATGAAAGTTCGTTGATATTGACAACTTTTTACAAAGTAACACGTACCAAAAAATGGAACACTTATGAAAGTACGTTGCTATTCTACAACTAAAACCCTTCTATATATAGCTAAAAGTATAAAATAAATGTGACAAGTGTAACTTAGTTTAGGGGGTGATGGTGAAAATATAACTGGAGGGACCTAAAGTGAAACTTTTGGTAAATATTGGTTCGAGACTCGTTTGGGCTACTTAACGGATTATTCAAAACACGAAACTTACGCCATTGTTTTCCAAATCATTTTTCCTATAAAAATGAGTATTTACATGACTAGTATTTTATAAATGTTTTTATAAAATTTATTTAATGTTTATTATTTTTTTGTGAAGTCTCGGGTTATCTCGGACAAGCTTTAGTCTGTAAAATAAACTTTAATTGGAGCCTTCACGTTTTAAAGAAACGTTTTTTGAATTATAAATGTAATAATATAATTTATTAAATATTTTTATTTAATAAAAAGTGATAATTAAATATAAATTTAATTATTTTTGTGTCGATACGCGTTGTATTCAAAATTTTGCGAGGTTATTTTAGTCATTTCTGCTTGGTTTCGTATCTCGGGTCATTGCTCTTGGCAGCATGATTCTGTCATATCATGAAAAATTGGGGGAAACTCATATGATGTATTCTAACAATGGGTATAACCCATAACATGGTATTAAGCAATCAATTCCAAGCAAAAAGAATAATCAAACATGTATAAACAATCAAAGCCCAAAAGAGATCACAAACACATCTTATTGATTATCAGGGATAGTAATTCTTACGTCATCACAAAATCGATCAGTACCAGGTTGCATTGTTTACCCAAACGTGAAACTTAAGTCGTCACAATCATAAGTACAAAGTCTATAAACCGACATGCCCGGTTTAGTGATAACAAACTAAAGAGACTACAATGATCCTACACTACAAATGATAACGTGGGGATCCAGGTGGCTGTGATGGCTGTGGGTTACTAGTAGTAGCAGCATCATCGCCCTCATCTCTTAGGTCGGAACATCTGCTACCATGACATAGGGTTCACGCTGTGTTGTGATCGAGGACGACGAGTAGGACGAGCAGAAGGATCATCAGGGTCCGCACGCATCATACAGGACGCTTTCTGGTAGATGTTAGGAGCGACTTATGGTCTTTTCACGAAACCGGTGGAATGGGTGTAGGTGCCACTGAATCTTCAAAGCGCACCACTGTCTCAGGATTATGGTGGTGTTTATTTTTTTCCAATGACAAGCAACCAAAATCCTTTGCAGTAGATTAAAACATCATCTTAAATTCTTATTTTATTTCTCGTACTCCCTTCACAAAGCTCTCAAACTTGATCTTCTAAGTACACACATTCCGCCTCGTGTGCATGTGACCCTTATTTACTTCTTAAAATCAGTGTCGAATTCTGCCAAATATTTATCCATCACACTAAGCCTTTTCAGGGTTGAGTGTTCAGTGTTAGCCCGTCAAACATTTGTTGAGTAAGGCCCTTGACCTGGCGATGTAGAGTGTTGACATCCCTTCTGTAGGGGCCAGGAGTAAAAACCTAACCGAGAATGGTTCGACTACCCACATAGACAAGTACCCGAGAATGGGCGCACAGAATATGGTACCCTAGTGATGGTACCAACAGTATCAGCCTTAGCCTCTTGCTCATGATTATCAGGAGTAGGAGCAACTGCCGTATCCTTGGACTCGGTGTCTGAATCTGGTGGTGGTAGGTTGAGGGGATCAGCCTCCTCATAAGGGTTGATGACCTCAAATCATATTCATCCATCCTTCATTTTTCATGCCACGCTATTTCTTATTACATTTTTGGGATCTTCTTCCTATTCGTCTTCTTCATCTTCTTAGAGTATCCATCCATTCATGTTACACTCTGGTTGAGGAATTTGGTGAGGCTTTGCAAACGTGCAATTTACACATTCCTAAATGGCTCGCGGCATTAAGGGCAGCGAGTTCAGGTTGCTCTTCAGGTTGTCTCCTAGGGAAGATCGCAAAATGTTTTATGGAGGTAGGTTTGGCATAGATAATATGTAAATTCACGCTATCATACATAGTCCCTATGGTACCACTCCTTCTATAAAAAACGCATTATATGAATAAGAATACTTTAGGAAAATGTGCAAATGATGACGATGCTCCGATGAACGAACGTGTTATGATCGATAATAAATCCAAATATGAATGATAATATTTGTTGTGTATATGACATTACATTTTTAATGTAATTAAAGCCTATTAATTTTTCAATGTTTTTGAATATGAATGGTATCGTTTTTTATCTTAATATATCATAATATTTTTCATATAAATATTTTTAATAGCAATGCACCCCGCTAACAAATGCATAAGTACTTAAACTAGGAATTCATAAGCGTGACTTGGACGAGGGCAAACGAGAGTCTTAGGGTGCTAGAAAAAAAAATAAAGTTATAGGTTTAGGTTTTGGAAAAAACGACTAGTTATCTATAACCGTTAGCTCTTGATTTCATTCTTTAACCACAAACACAATCTTCTACATTCGCATCGGAAAACCTACTGTTTGGGTAGTCGTTGGCATAGCAAACAACATAAGATATTAAGACTCGACCTCATAATAGAGACATTTAAAACTAACTTGTGTCCCATTCATGAAAAGATCACGCTGTCGAAAATTTGTCCACAAGTCATCACCTACAAATATACATAAGTTTTAATAATCATAAAACAAAGTGTTTTTTAATGAATGGACCAAAACATTTTTAATCAAAAACATTTCGGTAAACTCCATTCGCCCACTCCAAGCCATACTACCTGATTACATGAGCTAAACAATTGCTATAAAAAGCAACAAAAAACGGTTTGAGTGAATCCATAGAGTTTATCTGATGAAAAGAGGGATCACATCGTATTTTTAATCATCGAAAACTTGTGGATCAAACAAGTTTTAATCACTAATGCATTAAGCTCATGCCACTGAAACGTTAACCAACATATTATAAATATGTAACCACATGCCCCACAACTAGGTAATATTGCAATATACCTAAGGAAATTCTCAATACAAAATGTCCTTTAGGGGTGAGCGCGCCATGGATGTCTCATCACCAGACAGGGCATAGCACGACCCAATAGATTACTTAATGTACTAGCGCTGACCCATTATCGGTAATTAACAGTAAATGAAATTAGGGGCCTTTCTGCAGTAGGTACTTATGAATAGTTCACAATCGGGTAAAGCAAACGGAAAAAATCACTTTTGTGGTCAATTTGTAAAACTAGCATGTTCTCCCCCCTCGCTGGGGGTTTATAAAAAACAGTTATAAGTAGAAAGAGAGGCTATGCACTCACCGGTCCAGAGAACAATTAGATCAAAAGTATGACGAGTTTTTCGAACGAGGAGATGTACTCCTAAGAACTCCTAAAAGACGTGACGCGAGCTTAGTACCGTAGAACGTAACATAGTAAAAATTTAAAACAAGTGACATCATGAGATGTGTTTCCGAGATATGATGAGTATTCACTAGAACTTCCCCAAAATCTTTTTACTCCACAAAATGACTTGTGACCTGTCTTATTAGGTAAAATAACACCTACTAAGTTTCGACTTTTAATTTTTATTTTTATCAGTGTAATATACGTTTTTTTAATTTTTTTTAGACATAAAGTAAAAACTCAGTTTCTGATTTTAAACTCGACTTTCATGGGACTTCATATCTCCTAGCTCTCAAATGTCTAAAATGTGAGGCTTTCACTCCTGGAAATCTCTTTGAGTCTAGTTTTCAAAAATATAAGACTCATAATCTACAAAGTTTCATAACTATGTGAAAAGACTGTTTTTCCCTGGTTACCCAAAAAGAAGGTTTCCAAAAATTTTACCTTTACGGGAAATGAGCATATTCCTAAACCATGATAGCAATGAAGGTGAGGCCAAATGCTATAGCTTCCTTAAGATGTCTACCACTGACCCAATCTTTAAAACCTAACCTTTTATTGTAAAAACATGGAGTTTAACTCATTTTCTAATCATAGGTCCAGATTTGACCTATTTTTTCTTTTTGACCATATCTCCCTCATCCCAAGGAGTTGGTTGAGCATCCAACTATCCTATGATGCCAATACATAATTATTTCCAGACATGTAATTTAATTATAGGCTATAAGCCAAAACATTTCTGCTATAACATGTTTTTGCTACTGTTTCAAAACAGTCCCAATTATTTACTCTAAAACCCATCCAAACATCAATCCTAACTCTAACCAATCACATGCAATGCCATACCAAGCTCTTAAACACAACACATCATCATATAAACATGCATTTCCAGAATCAAACATCCATTTTCATGGATTAAAATTAAAAGAAAAATTAAAAAAAATAAAGAGAAGATCTTACTAGGAGTTGATTTAGGCTAGAGAATCAAAAACAAGAACACCCTTCTTGTTAGGAATAAATCTTCACAAGACTTAATACTGCCAAGGTACAACTAACAGTACTAATGAAGTTAGTACTGCCAGTACAAACTTAGTACTGCCAGTTTTAGTTAATACTGCTAGGAGAAAGAATTAATACTGCTGATAGTCAAAGCTGCTGACTTGGAGATAAGTATGCATGGAGATTATTATGGAATGCTGGTAATTGATCCTAAAAGATAGGTAGTTAGTTTGTAAAGGACTTATTGTGTTCTATAAAAGGAGATCCTAGGTTCAATATAATACACATACTTTTGATAGACAAATTAGAGATAGATTGTAATAGCTTCAAGGTTTGTAACCCCAGTACGACAAGAGTACTCGTATTATTCTAATAATATTGAAGCAGTTTGTTCATTGTTCATTTTTTTGTTTGGTTATTACTGTTCCATTGATAAACACCTCTAGAGTATCAAAGTGTAGATTCCGCATACATTTTGGTATACATACAAAGTCTCAATCTTTGTTATTTTGGATTGTTCCAAGGTAACAAACTCTTTACTATGTAAAGAATCGATCAATGCGTGGATCAACAAGTAGGTACTCAGAAGCATGTGCTTTTGAGATACTTTTGATCTAGAAGAATGGCTGTTGGAAAATTCTCAGACAAAGCATGGCATGCTTCCCATGCTCTCTACTAGGGGAGTATTGGATATGGCGGGTAAGGAAATCAGGATCAAGCTGTACTTTCAGATCCATGATTATGCGTTATGGCGGCTTGGAGGAATTGGAGAATGGGATTATGTGAGGTACTATTCCTGTCCACAGCACGGAATCTTGGTCCATCAAAATCATGGAAAGATGACTGTGCCCTTATGCTGAAGAAAAAATTGCTAAAGGAATGAATGTAAAGGCCAGAAGTACTTCTTGCTCATGGCACTGCCATATGAACATCAAACTTACCTTTACAATATTATTGATGCTCAATCAATGTTTGCTGCCATTTAAGGCTAGATTTGGAGGGAAAGCGAAGCAACAAAAGAGGGAACTAAACAGGCTACTGAAGCAAAAAGTATGAAAACTTCAATGCTTCAAGCTCGAATCACTTGATTCTATCTTTTACAGGCTTCAAAAGCTTGTTTGTAGATGACATTTATGGGTGTAGTTACTCATATAGAAGATCTAATTTTAATTTTTGAGGAGTTTTACCTTCTAAGTGGGATACACCATGTGGGTAGTCTGTGATGAACAAAACCCTGACTTTGATACTTCTGGGTTTGGTTGTATTTGTACAATTATTTTAAAAATTGTTGAACAAAAGGTTAGGAATATACTGGTGCTATCAATGATGAAGTACTTGGATTTCTAACACTTTCCAGTCTAAGCCCGTCTCTTAATACTATTAATACTGTTAACACTGGCGTTAGTACTGGGTACCACCCAAGGTTAATACTGCTTAGTACTGAATTTAGTACTGCTATTTTTTAGTGATGCACAAGTTTATGCTTTCTATCCAAAACATCCTATAGGGTCTCAACTAGTTATGAAGATCCGTGTAGCAAATCTTCATGTGATGATTTAGAAGAAATGGATCTAAAGTAGAATATGGCACTACTTAGCATGAGGGCAAGGAAGTTCTATCAGAGAACTAGAAGGAAGATCATCATTGATGGAAGCAATACTGCTGGATATGATAAATCAAAGGTAGAATGGTTTAACTGCCATAAAAAGGGGGACATTTTGCCAGAGAACTGCAGAGCTACAAGAGGCAAAGTAAGAAAACAGAAAATTTGGAATCAAGGTAGCTCATCAAGGCAGTAAAGATTGAGATGCCTTGCAAAGCAATGTTGTGCTATAGATGGTGGTGGATTTGATTTGGAGTGGGACATGCAGAGGAAGAAATTAGGCAAACATGGCTCTCATCAGCAGTCGCCTCACCTGATTCCTGACCCGGCTTGCAATGATACTTACTCTTGTTCTAAAATTTGTTTTAATAATTATAAAGCTCTAAGAAACAGTATGATGATTTATTGTTAAATTAGATTGATATGGTTTTAAAGCTTCACATCTAAAGATGGTTTATCAATTTTAGGAAGGACAATTCTTACAATATCAAGAATCATGAAAGTTCTTTTTTCTGAGAAAAATTGCTTTGCTTAAAGAAGTGTAGGTCATAAAGAATATCTTTAATGGGATTATTAGGAATGAATTGAAATCGGTTAGGGAAGAAAAGGACAGGGGTTTGAGTTTAAGATTGCAAAGTTTGGGGAAAGATCATCAAAAGACTTAGATCAGTTTATTAGCAGTCAGATAACTGACAATGTGCAAAAAGGGTTTTGGTTATAATGTTGTCCCTTCGCGTCCATCCCTTTTGATTCTTAATAGACCAACACCTTTAGACTTATCTTATTCAGGTCTAGAAGAATTCAAACAACCAGAGGTAAATGAGTATGGTCCTAGGGATACAAGTGTAAAGCCTACCACTGGTTATGATAAAGAGTCAGATAATTCTAAGGAGAATACTAATGACTTTTTAAAACACAACAAAGTTCAACAGGACTGATTTCTAGCTCTGTTAAGTCTCCAACTTTTATGGTAGACAAATATTGGAAAGATGTATGTTTTTCTGTCCTGCAATTCATTTAGGAAGAAGAAATCCTAAGAAAGCTAGAGTGAATAATGATGCTCCAATTATTGTAAAGATTGTGGTGTCAGTGATATGAGGATGAAGTGAGCCTTTTTACCCATAGGTTGAAAAAGAAAACTGTTATAGACTATGCTACTATGCAGAGTTAGTTAAGACCTGAAACTCAGTTTTAGGAGGTCAGTTAGGTATGCAGAGATGTACAGGTCACAAAGACCTAGAGGAAACCAAAGGAATTGGAATGGTAAAAAATCCAATCAATTAGGATGTAACTTTGTTTTTAATAACAAGGCATGTTTTATCTATGGAAGTTTTGATCACATTCAATACAGCTGTCCTAATGTTACACAAACATATGATTTCCAGAGCATTTAGTCTTAATGAAGACTGGGCCCCCCCCTACAAATGTCTAATATACAAGGGCTGTTAATTACTGTTTAGGATTCTGTTACATGTAAGTCCCTTTTAGTACTGATAGGCTTTTAATTGTTAGGTCTTGCACTTATACTGTCTGCACCCAAATCACAAGTATGTGCTAGGGACCAAAGGCCATATTTTAAAATCAAGCCTCAATCCACTGATCACAGGACTTTGACAAGAGAACAACATTTACAAAAAAGGTTCTTTTAATCAAAATGTTAATTAAGGGTTGAATATACTTGTTAATTCTGGTAGACAAATGGTAATACTGGTAGGCAAAAAATGTTAATACTGTAGGGCATGGGAACATTTAATGCCTGTTCCCGCCTTCCCCGATCTAGCCATTGTTGGGTTTGGATAGCCATGACTAACCTAATGGTGACTTCACTGGCTTTTCAACAAATACATTATCCCATCTGCGGTCCTGCAAGTTGGCAGATCCAAGTCAGTAATGGCTTGGGTCCCCAAAGATAACTCTACTTATACTGTTTTGTGCTGCCAGAGCAATTCATAGCTAAATGATAAAGGATTTGTTGATAGTAGATGCTCAAGGCACATGTCTGGAAACATAGCACATCTTTCAGATTTCAAAGAATTTGATGGAGGAGCAAATGGAGGCAGAATTACTGGCAAAGGTACTATTTAAATGATAACTTGATTTTGAGTGTATACTTTGTCAATGAGTTGAAGTTCACCTTTTTAGTGTCTCACAATGTTGTGACAAAAAGAAACTATGTTCTTTTTAATGACTCTAAATGTCTTGTCCTATCTCCTATATTTTAAGCTGCCTGATGAAAAATTAGATACTACATTAAAAATTCCTAGACTGGATTACATGTACAGTTTTGATGATGTAATAACATAGTTCCTCTAAAGATGTTTTTTTAACTTGTCTAGTTCCAAAGGCTACATCTAAGGAATCATTGCTATGCATAGGAGGCTTTAGTCATGTCAATTTTAAGATTATTACTAAACTTTGTTCAAAGAAAATCTTGTAAGAAGATTTGCCTTTAAAGATTTTGAGAATGACCAAAAACTTGTGGTGAAATCCGTCTTAAAGGCAAGCAACACAGCGCACTCTTGTAAGAACCTAGGTCTTTAATCCCAGTACTAAGCCATTGTTTTCTTGATACATTTGGCACTATCTTTGGTCTAACTTTTTAGTAGTCTAATGCATAAAAAATATCCTGCCTCTGGCTAGTCACTGATGATTATAGTAGATTTTCATGGGTGTTTTTTTAAACCTAAGGATTAACGAGTGAAATCCTTAAAAACTTTATTCAAAGAAGATAGAAAAACTAGTGGATAAGAAGTGCAGATAATAGACCGTGATAATGGGACAGAGTTTAACAACAAAGTGATGGATGAGTTCTGTAGGAAAAAGGTATTATAAGAGAATATAGTGTTGCTAGGACACCTCAGCAAGATGATGTAGTCTGAAGGAGAATAGGAACACTCATTGAGGCTGCTTAGAAACAATGGTAACTGATCTAAGTTACCTACAAAAATTTTTGGGGCAGAAGTTTGTTGCTTCTGCTTGCTTTGTACCAGAATAGCGGTCTTAATAGTCAAGCCTCATAATCAAGACTCCTTTGAACTCTTTAGAGGTTTTTAACAACTGCACCCTCTTAGCTTTCATGAAACCATTGGATTGTCATGTTATTATTCTCAACTTACCTTAGATTAGTTGGCAGTTTGATGGAAAAGTGATGACGGTTTCTTTTGTTGGATATTCTTAAGTAGCAAAGCTTTTAGGGTATACAACATTAGAACAAGAAAAGTTTAGAAAAATTGCATATTGGGTTCTTAGAGAATAAGCCCTATATAGAAGTAAATGGTCTCAAGTGGTTGTTTGATCTTGGATTCTTCTAACCACAATCCCACTCCCCCTTGTCCACCCTCTCTACCCTGTAACAGTGGTTGCGGGACTTTTTATAATGTTTTGTGGTATACAAGGCAGTTTCTATGCCGCATAGTACATTTCTCAACAGATCAAGATAATCAAGATTGTATTGTCATGCCAATTTGGAAGGATGCTTCCTATTTTGAGATCTTCACCCGATCATATTGCTTTTGATGCTCAATTACAAGTCCAAAATGGGTTACATGATGAGATTGATATAATGTCTTAAAGTATCATGATGATTGGCACCAATCTTCAGGTCATCTATGGCTACTGCTGCCCCCCCCCCCCCCCCTACTCATCATCAGTTAATACATGACCACCGTACAAGACAGTTAATAATGGTAGTTGATAGAGTTAGTACTGCTGTCCTTGAAGTTAATACTGCTACTCCTAATGACTTGGTGGGACCAAGTCCTACATCTGAAGACACACAAGTGGAGGATCAAGAAATTAAATTGGGGAACATTTCACCATTTTATGCAGTTTCTTCTACTCCTCATACAAGAATTCACAAAGATCACCCAATTGAGCATGTGATTGGTGATGTGCAGTCATCTGTTCAGACAAGAAGGATGAAAACTTCTCACTCTGAAAAAGGATTTCTTAGTGCTATCTATGAAGAGAAGACTCATCAGGATCTTCATACATGTCTTTTTGTTTGTTTCCTCTCTCAGGGAAGATCCCAAAAAAGAGTTTCTACTACCTGACCACCCATCCTTCGACGTTTTTATCAAGCCATGGGTAGAAGGCAATGCAAAGGAACTTCTTTCAAGTTCAAACTGCTAAAAGGTCCTGTGGTGTCTTGTAGATTTACCTAAGGTCATAGAGCATTTGTACAAGTGGGTTTAAAGAAACATGAAAGATAACAAGGGGGATTGTCATCAGAAACAAAGCAAGACTTGTTGATCAAGCATACTCAAGAAGAGGCTAGACTTATGATGTGTCATCCGCTCGACTCACACCCTTCCCCCCCCCCCCCCCCGCCTGTGGATAGAATTGATTTTTTTATAATAATATGTTTTTTGTTTTTAAGGCATTTGATCACTTTCTCACTGGCTTATGCTTATTATCTGGGTTTATGGTCTACCAAATGGATTGTCCAAGTACTTCCGGTATGGTCAGATTGAAGAGGACAGGTATATGTAATGTCAACCTCTAGGTTTGAAAGATCCTGACCATCATGATATTGTGTATAAGGTAGTGAAAAGCACTATATGGGACTACCTTCAAGCACACTAACCGCCGTTCCACTGAGGTATGACACTTGGACCACTTTTCTTTTGAGCAATGGTTTTCAAAGAGGACAGATTGACCAACCTTATCATCAACAAGACAACAAGGGACATATCTTGCTTGTTTAAATTATGTAGATGCATTATCTTTGGATCTACAAGAAGGAATTACTGTGATGAGTTTGAGAAGCTTATGAAGGATAAGTTTCAAATGTGTTCTATTGGGAGAACTCACTTCTTTTGGATTACAGTCCAACAGAGCAAGAAAGGAATTTTTATCAGTCAAGTTACAAGATAAATATGGTCCATGAGATCTGTTGAGAACAGTTCAAAACTTACTCAGTATGTGAGTCTGCATCTTACTTTCAACAGATTTGGAAGCCTGTGGTTCCAGATGGGTGATGCTGCTGATGTTGATGACATCTTTATAGATCTATGATATGGATCTTTGATGTTATCGTACAGCATCCAGGCCAGATATCGTGATTTGCAGTGTCAGCTGTGCAAATGTTTCAGGATTCTCCAATGTCTTCCACTTTTAGCTGTTAAGAGAATTTTAGATCCTTAAAGAGAAAAACAATCATTAGGACTTTGGTATTCTAAGATTCTACATTGGAATTAGTTGGACTGACATGATAGTAACTATGCTGGAGCTACACAAGATAGGAAGTCAACAACTGGAGGTTGTTAGTTTTTGGGAAATAGACTGATCTCTTGGGAATGCAAGAAATAAACTGTAGTTGCCACTTCTACAACTGAAGCTGAATATGTGGCTGCTACAAGTTGCTGTGGATATGTTCTCTAGATACAAAACCAACTGCTAGATTATGGGTACAATTTCATGGATACTGTTATTTACATTGACAATACTAGTACTATCTGCATAATTGAAAATCCTGTTCAACATTCTAAAACAAAACATATAGTAGATTTAGGCATCATTTATAAGCAGATTGCAAAAGCCCTTAAAAAAGTTGATTCAAATGGCTAAAATTGACACTCAACATAATATAGCAGATCTTCTTACAAAAGGTTTTGATGCTGGTAGATTTCAGTACTTGGTCCTAATGCCCAAATCTCTTGTTTGTTTTTGTAAAGTTTGTTAAATGTTAGTACTGTTAAGTCTTTGTAAATTAATACTGCTAGTTATAATTAGTACTGCTAGTTATATTTAAAACTGTTTGTTAAAACTGTTACTTATAGTTAGTACTGCTTCTGTTTTTTTCTGTCGCTCATCTGTTGTCTCATTGTTAATCCTGTTAGGTATCATTTATATCGCTCAACAAGAAAAAAGGTTAGATTATGTTGTCTCTGGGTTTTTAAGCTAACTCTTACAGGGATAAAGCAATGAAGTGTGAAATTGTTACTCAATGGTTCAATATTTGAAGGGGAAGGATGTTGGTTTGTTATTGAAAGTCGTTGGTTGTAAACTACCACAAAACAAATGGTCATCAGTTCACATGTCTAATAGGAATCAAAGTAATTGACTAGTTCCAAGCAACGACTATGTAAAGACTTCTCAAATCCGTTGATTGTTGATAGTTTACTCAAAATTATATGGTAATCAATGCCACCATGTTTTTACAATGAATGCATTGGGCTAGTCCAAGCCAAACGGCTATTGTAAAGACTTCTCAAATCTGTTAATAGTTGGTAGTTTACTCAAAACATATTGGGTATCAATGGCACCATGTTTTTTACAATGAAGAGCATTTGGCTTGTCCAAAGCAAACGGCTATGGGTAAAGATCTATTCAAATCCGTTACATGCGCTACCCCCCCTACCACCCCCCATGGTAGTTTGCAAAAACTATAATTTTGTGTGCATTGTGAGCAAAAAAGAATAGAGAGATTGGTTGAGCTTAAAAACAGAAAGAGAGATGTGTGAAAAATAGACTAGATGCAAAGTGAGCCAAAGCATTTGTGAGTTAACCATGTCGAGTTATAAAACAGATAATGAGAGATTTGTGTGAAGTTATTTTTGAGTAATACAAAACTTTGGAGTTTGTACTGCTTTTGGGTGGAGAAGTTAATACTGCTAGGCTTATTTTAGTACTGCTAAACCAAATTTAGTACTGCTGGATGACCGTTAGTACTGTTTGGCCCTAACAGATTTTTCATTAATTAATAGAGCCGTTGAGATATTTCCGCCAAATACCTATGGAATAGGGGTTTGACCAATTAGACTTTCGTGATCCTTCTATAAATTCGCATGGTTTATTCACGATAACTTCAAATTTCTTTAAATTGATCAAATAATATCTCTACGTTTTCTTTATATAATTGCAATTAACTTTCTCCAGCCTTCATACTTACATACACGATCATATCCTACTCGATTACTCACAGTTTTATTCATGGCAAACTTGGAATTTTGTGACAAGCACAACATGGTAGCATTTTTAGAGAAATCTACAGGAAGTGCAGGGTTTCATCAAGTCATCGATTTCCTAAATCGAAGTCACATTTATTATGCACTCACAAAGAATCCAGCTGTTTCTGTCTCGTTTATCAAACAATTTTGGAGGTCTGCTGAACCTTCTACTGATGATAATGGAGAAGTCAAGATTAATACTGCCATTGATGGTCACTCACTGTTCTATCACGAAGGATATTTAAGTTGACATATACAAGTTGATGATCAATGATAATTTTACTTCTATTCCCAACTACAAGGAGATTTGTGAGCAATTGGCACTTATGGGATATCAACTGATTCAGATAAGTTAACCTTTCATAAGGTGTGGATTTTTCACCTTCAATGGAGGTTTCTTATTCACCATATTCTTCATTTCTTAGCCAAAGAAGACTGCTTGGGCAGATTTAGTAGTAATATTGTAGCTGATGTTATATGTTTAGCTACCAATATGAAGTATAATTTCTCTTGGATGATTTTTGGCATTATGATGTCCATATCGTAGTCCCCATAAGTTTTTGATGTACCTAGGTTCATATAATATGCCTAGATATGCTGATGGCACACCTTCAACAACACTCTAGAACATTTCCTGTACCCTCTCTTAGCTTGAAAGTGTTCTCCTTTTTAACATATGAAGGGCCTACCAAGGGATTTTAGGCCAGGAGGTTGCTCTATTCCCACTATGTTTATAAAAGTTACTAAACTTAACTTCACACCTTCCCAGATTCACATCTTCACTTGCACCCTCACCGACCCTTCACCTTCACACTTCACCTGAACCTTCATTACTCTAACACTCACCTGATCTACCACTGCGCTGCTTCAAACCATCACCAAACCCAACCCTCACCAACACATATTACCTTGAGCAGTATACCATTTTCCTACACCCCATATGCTCACCTCTCATGCTGTTGTTCACTCATTATAGGAAGTGATAGAGGGTAGCTTGAAACTTACAAGAATTGATGAATTTGGTTACCCAAAACTTTCTACACTGAATTGGGTGTATGGAGGCTGACTTTGAAGGAAGACAAAGGAAACATACCGTTTGCAAACTACTAAGCTTATTCTCAGGGTCAAGAAGCTAGAGTCTCAAATAAAGATTGGGAAAACAAGGAGAAAAGCTAGGGTTGTTCTTTTAGATGATGAAGTCATTGAAGATGATTCTTCCAAACAGGGGAGGAAATTATCGGATGCAGAGGTTCAAGAGAAAGCAAGTACTGAAACTGAACTATTTGTTCAAGAAGTGACTCCAACTGAAGTCATTCAAGTCCAGGAGGGCTGTGGAGAAAGGGTTTAGTACTGGAAAGTTAGTACTGCTGGCAGCAATAAAAGATTATGTAGTTGAAGGAAGTTCAATAGTTTAGTACTGTGAGGTATAATCTTCAGTACTGCTAGAGGGAACTGTTACTTATACAAGAAGCGAGTGCAGAAGAAAGGTCAAGACAAGGACAAGGAAACAAAGCTATAATGATAGAGTCTAAGCCTTAGAAGAAAATCTAAGATGGAGCTTTGAACAAGTTCATCTAACCAAACCCCTTACTCACCCCCCCCCACCCCCCCCCCCATAAGATCCTTACTGTCTTTGCTGATAGCCATCAGACTGAAGAGCAAATGAATAAGGACCAAAAAGAGCTCAGATTGCAAGAGATGAAGAATATGCCTAGACAGTGGGATATAAAGAAGAAAGGCAAGGAGCTATTGCTGTGAAGCTTTAAGTTACTAAGAAGATAGCCATTAGGAATGATCCTTATAGTCATAAGGTATCACACTCTAAAGGATGAAACCAAAGACAGTTGCAAGCAAGAGAAATATGAATCAAATACTTGGCTTGAATCGGGGGACACTACGCAGATAATGACTTCAAGGTATGTCTTCTAATGAGATTAGGCCAATATTTGAAACAGGTTTGGGATTTTAATCAAAACATTGAGCCTATGGAGCATGGAACTGAAAAGATGAAGTCTCCTGAAAAGATAAAGTCTCCTGAAGAGTCTCATGAAAAGATGAAGTCACCTGAAAAGATTGTAGAAGAAGAGGTTGATACACAAGAAGAAATGAAAGAAGTTGTTCAGAACCAGGAAGCCAAAGAGTGGAGAGGAATTCTATTCCTAGAAAAAGCACATGAAGAGACAAAAAGATGGAGCGAGATGTGAGAAAGGAAGAACTCAAAGGATTTTTAGACATAATACCAAGAGAAGTGGTCCTAAGACCTCCCCGGGTTAGGTTGATCTTATCTTACAAAGTTTCCAGTTGTTGATTGGAAGACTTGTGTCTTTTGACAGAGAATTTCATGTTATTATCAAGTTTCCAGAGTGAGATGGCGTTAAGAACTTACAAAAGTTTTGGAGTGAGATGTATGAAGACTTTGATAGACAAGATGTAGAGGAATTGTAAGATTAGTCAAAGGAAAAGTATAGTGCTTAGACTGGAAGGGATTTGATTTTGTGCTCTAGGAGATTTATATACTATATTTGAGGTCTGATGAGAAGATGAGATTTGGAAAGTATCAGATGAATTCAATTTGTTAAGCTGGAAGATTATGTCGATTTTTTGTGGTATTCACATTTTGTGATGGGGAAAAATGGGTTAGCAATTATATGGCTGACAGAGAAGAACTTTCCTCTTAAGTCAAGAAATGGATTTCAAGATGTTGAAGAAGAAATCAATGAGTTTTTTGATCATGAAGTTCTAGCGTTTGAATCCTAAAGGTTTATAATATCTCAACGTGCAGAAGTAGAAGAAATGTTTGAAAGAATCATTAGCAAAGGAAGAAGACTAGAAGATTTAGTTCAGAAGAAACTTGGTGATTTGAAGGACAATCACAAGTTTAGGGGAGGATTGTTAGGAATAAATCTTCACAAGACTTAATACTGCCAAGGTACAACTAACAGTACTAATGAAGTTAGTACTGCCAGTACAAACTTAGTACTGCCAGTGTTAGTTAAACTGCTAGGAGAAAGAATTAATACTGCTGATAGTCAAAGCTGCTGACTTGGAGATAAGTATGCATGGAGATTATTATGGAATGCTGGTAACTGATCCTAAAAGATAGGTAGTTAGTTTGTAAAGGACTCCTTGTGTTCTATAAAAGGAGATCCTAGGTTCAATATAATACATATACTTTTGATAGACAAATTAGAGATAGATTGTAATAGCTTCAAGGTTTGTAACCCCAGTACTACAAGAGTACTCGTATTATTCTAATAATATTGAAGCAGTTTGTTCATTGTTCATTGTTTTGTTTGGTTATTACTGTTCCATTGATAAACACCTCTAGAGTATCAAAGTGTAGATTCCGCATACACTTTGGTATACATACAAAGTCTCAATCTTTGTTATTTTGGATTGTTCCAAGGTAACAAACTCTTTACTACGTAAAGAATCGATCAATGCGTGGGATCAACAAGTGGTATCAGAGCCTGTGCTTTGAGATACTTTGATCTAGAAGAAATGGAGTTGGAAAATTCTCAGAACAATGCATTGGCTAAGCTTCCCATGCTCAAACTAGGGGAGTATGAGATGTGGGAAATCAGGATCAAACAGTACTTTCAGATCCATGATTATGCGTTATGGGAGGTAATTGAGAATGGGAATTCGTGGGTACCTATTCCTGTCACAGCATCGGAATCTGGTCCATCAACATCATTGAAGATGACTGTGCCCTCTACTGCTGAAGAAAAAATTTGCAAAAAGAATGATGTAAAGGCCAGAAGTCTTCTGCTCATGGCACTGCCCAATAAACATCAACTTACCTTTAACTAATATATTGATGCTCAATCAATGTTTGCTGCCATTAAAGCTAGATTTGGAGGGAAAGAAGCAACAAAGAGGACTCAAAAGGCCCTACTGAAGCAACAGTATGAAAACTTCAATGCTTCAAGCTCAGAATCACTTGATTCTATCTTTAACAGGGTTTAAAAGCTTGTTAGTAGATTGGCAATTCTGGGTGTAGTTACTCCTCCAGAAGATCTAAATGTTAAATTTTTGAGGAGTTTACCTTCTGAGTGGGATACACATGTGGTAGTCTGGATGAACAAACCCGACTTTGATACTATGGGTTTGGATGATTTGTACAACAATTTTAAAATTGTTGAACAAAAGGTTAAGAAATCTACTGGTGCTATCAATGATGAAAAGAACTTGGCATTTCTAACCACTTCCAGTCTAAGCATTACTAATACTATTAATACTTTTAACACTAGAGTTAGTACTGGCACCACCAAGGTTAATACTGCTAGTACTGAAATTAGTACTGCTAATTTTAGTGATGCCACAGTATATGCCTTTCTATCCACCCAACCACAAGGGTCTCAACTAGTTCATGAAGATCTTGAGCAACTTCATGATGATGATTTGGAAGAAATAGATCTAAAGTGGAATATGGCACTACTAAGCATGAGGGCAAGAAAGTTCTATCAGAGAACTGGAAGGAAGATCATCATTGATGGAAGCAGTACTGCTGGCAACATTGATGAAGCATAACTGCTGATATGAAAATCAAAAGGTAAATGTTTCAACTGCAATAAAATGGACATTTTGCCAGAGAAATGCAGCGCACCAAGGAGAAAGAAAACAGAAATTGGAATCAAGTCTCATCAAAGCAGTAAGGATTGAAGATGCTTCTGAAAGGGCAAATGCGTGCTATAGATGGTGCAGGATTTATGAAGTAGTGACTGCAGATGAAGAAATTCAGGCCAACATGGCTCTCATACATGGCAATTCTCAGATTCTGAGGTAACAAATGATAAATCTTGTTCTAAATCTTGTTTGAAAAACTTGAGCTCTAAAAGAAACAGTAGGATATTTACATGTTAAATAAGATAAACTGGTTTTAAAAGCTTCTACATACAAAAAGGTTTATTCAAATTTTTTTTTAGAATGACAAATTCATGAAATATAAAGAATCTGGAAGTTCTTTTTTCTGAGGAAAAATTGCATTGCTTAAAAGAAAGTGTAAGGTCACAAAGAATAATAATGGTATTACTTAGGACTAAACTTGAAAAGGTTAAGGAAGAAAAGGAGGGGTTTGAGTTTAAGATTGCAAAGTTTGAAAAATCAGCAAAAGACCATAGATTGATTTATTAGCAAGTCAGGTAACTTACAAGAGCAAAAAGGGTTTTGGTTATAATGCTGTCCCCCTCAACCTCATCCCTTGATTCTTAATAGACCAACACCTTTAGACTTATCTTATTCAGGTCTTGAAGAATTCAAAGAACTGAGGTAAATGAGTATGGTCCTAGGGATTCAAGTTTAAAGCCTACCACTGGTTGTGATAAAGACACGCTTAATTATTCTAAGTACGGCACAAACTAGCACTTAAGGCGGGGTCTGTGGTTGATTACTCTCTCTTACGATACTCAGACTGATTCTAAAACTACGTCTAGTATAATGACCGTGGCGGGGGGGGGGGGGGGGGGGGGGCGGGAGGCGGGTGTAAGGTAGGATAAAGATTGGAAAGAAAAGTTTTTCTGTCCTGCTAATCATGTTAGGGAAGAAGAACCTAAGAAAGCTAGAGAGAATAATGATGCTCCAATTATTGAAGATTGGGTGTCAGATGATGAGGATGAAGTTGAGCCTATCCCTAAGGTTGAAAAGAAAACTGTTATACCTACTGCTACTAAGAAAGAGTTTGTTAAACCTGAAAAACCAGTTAGGAGGTCAGTTAGGTATGCAGAGATGTACATGTCACAAAGACCTAGAGGAAACCAAAGGAATTGGAATGGTCAAAAATCTAATCAATTAGGATGTAACTTTGTTTTTAATAACAAGGCATGTTTTATCTGTGGAAGTTTTGATCACATTCAATACAGTTGTCCAAAAACCTCTCATCCTAGTGCACACAAACATATGGCTCCAAGAGCAGTCTTAATGAAGACTGGCCTAAAAACTGTTAATACTGCAAGACCTGTTAATACTGTTAGGTATGTTAACACTGGCAGACCTTTTAGTACTGCTAGGTCTTTTAATACTATTAGGCCTTCTTATACTGCTCACCCCAAATCAACAGTTCATTGTGCTAGACCAAGGACATATTTTCAAAATCAAGCACAATCAACTGTTCACAGGCCCTTTTACAAGAGAACAACATTAACAAATAGGTGTTTTAATCAAAGGCTTAATACTGGTAGGCAAAATATTAATACTGGTAGACAAAATGTTAATACTGGTAGGCAAAGGTTTAATACGGGTAGGCAAAATGTTAATACTGTCAGGGCAAGGAGATTTAATGTTGTTAAGCCCTTAGCATGTTGGGTTTGGAGACCCATCAAAACCCAATGGTGCATCACTGGTTTTCAACAAATATAATTACATTGATACCGAGGCAGATCCAAGTCCAGTAAGGCTTGGTCCCCCAAGAAAACAACTTCATAAAGTTTTGTGTGTCAGAGCAAATTCACAGCTAAATGATAAAGATTAGTTATAGTGATGCCAAGGCACATACTGGAAACTTAACCCATCTTTTAGATTTCAAAGACTTTGATGGAGTATGTTACTTTAGTGGAGGAGCTATGAGGCCAGATTAGCCTAGCAAATTAAACTATTAAAATCTGATAATCTTGATTTGATATGTATACTTGTCAAAGGATAAAAGTTCTACCTCTTTATTGTCCACAGATGTGTTGCATAAAGAACTATGTTCTTTTTACTGATTCAAATGTCCTTTGTTCTATCTCCTAATTTTAAGTTTTGCCTGATGAAAAATCAGATACTACTTAAAATTCCTAGACAGATAACATGTACAATTATTTGATATTAAAAACATAGTTCCTAAAATAGTTTAACCTTGTCTAAGTTGTAAAAGGCTACAACGAAGAATCATGCTATGGCATAGAAGCTTGGTTTATATAAACTTAAGATTAATAAATAAACTTGGTTCAAAGAAAATCTTTTAGAGATCTGCCTTTAAAAAGATTCTGAGAATGACCAAACATGTGTTACCTGTCTTAAAGGCAAGCAACACAGAAGCCTTGTTTATAAGACCGAAGGCCTTTAAATCCCATACTAAGCCATTTGTTTATACTGGCACAAGATCTCTTTGTCGCAACTTTATTAGTAGGTAATGCATAAAAAGTACTACTTAGTAGTCACTAATGATTATATCGATTTTCATGGGTTTACTTTTAACACTAGGATGAAACAAGTGAGATCCTTAAGAATTTTATCAAAGAAGTAGAAAAACCTAGTGGATAAGAAAGTAAAAATAATCAGAAGTGATAATGGGACAGAGTTTAAGAACAAAGTGATGGATGATTTCTGTAGGGAAAAATGTATTAAAAGAGAATATAGTGTACTAGGGACTCACACAGCAAAATGTGGTAGCTGAAAGGGAAGAATAGGACACGTCATTGAGGCTGCTAGAACAATGTTAGCTGACTCTAAGTTACCTACCACATTTTAGGCAGAAGCAGTTTTTACTGCTTGCTATGTACAGAATAGGGTCTTAATAGTCAAGCCTCATAACAAGACTCCTTATGAACTCTTTAGAGGTTTTAAACCAGCTATAGGATTCATGAAATTTTGGATGTCATGTTACTATTCTCAATACCTTAGATAAGTTGGGCAAGTTTGATGGAAAGAGTGATGAAGGATATTCTTGTAGAATATTCCTTAAGTAGCAAAGCTTTTAGGGTATACAACACTAGAACCAGAAAAGTTCAGGAAAACTTGCATATTGGGTTCTTAGAGAATAAGCCTATGATAGAAGGAAATGGTCCAAAGTGGTGTTTGATCTTGATTCTCTAACCCAATCAATGAATTATGTACCACTGGTTGCAGGAATATTTTCTAATGACTTTGCAGGTAAACAAGGAGTATTCTGAGTCTAGTACATCTTCATAACAAGATCAAGATTGTATAATAATGCCAATTTGTAAGGATGCTTCATATTTTGGTAATGATGCACCAAGATCTGTTGCAGATGCTCAAATAAAAGATAAAGATAGGTTACAAGATGAGAATGATGCTACAGAAAAGTCCTATGAAGATAGCAGTCTTGAAGATAATGGTACTGCTGATCAACAAGTTAATACTGCCAGCCCAGAAGTTAATACTGGTAGTAGAGAATGTTCGTAACTGCTGTCCATTAATTAATACATCTACCCTGAAGACTTGGTAATGAACCTAATCATCATCTTAAGATTCAACAAGTGAGTTCCAACGAATTGAATTGGGAACATTCCACAATCTTATGCCAGTACCTACCACGGTCTCATACAAGATATTCACAAAGATCACCCCAATAAAGCCATGTGATTGGTGATAGTGCAGTCATCTGTTCAAAACAAAGAAGAATGACATCTTTTTTTCTCTGAACTAGTATTTCTTAGTGCTATATATGAAGGGAAGACTCATAAGGACCTACATACATGTCTTTTAGCTTGTTTTCCTCACTCAAGAAGAACCAAAAAGGGTTTTCTAAAGCTACTAGTAGAATCCAGCATGGGTAAAAGCAATGCACGGAGGAAACTCCTACAGTTTCAAACTGCAAAAGGTCTGGGATTCTGTGGATTTACCTAAAGGATCTAGAGCAATTGTACAAATGGGTATTCATAAACAAGAAAGATGAAAAGGGAATTGTCATCAGAAATAAAGCAAGACTTGTTGCTCAAGGACATACTCAAGAAAAGGGCATAGACTATGATGAATCTTGCTCTGCTAGATTTTAGGCATAAGAAATTCCTGGCTTATGCTTCATAATTGTGATTTATGTCTACCAAATGGATGTCAAAATGCTTCCTGTATGGTGCAGAATTGAAAAGGAGGTCTATGTATGTCAACCTTCTAGTTTTGAATGATCCTACCAACCTGATAAAGAGTCTAAAAAGGTAGATGAAAGCATTATATGGACTAGCCTCAACACCAAGAGCTTGGTATGACACTTTGGCCAATTATCTCTTGTGCAATGGTTTTCAAAGAGGAAAGATTGACCAAACTATATTCATTAAGAGACAACAGGGACATATCTTGCTTGTTCAAATCTATGTGGATGACATTATCTTTGGATCTATAAAGAAGGAGTTATGTGATGAGTTTGAGAAGCTTATGAAGGATAAGTTTAAAATGAGTTCTATGGGAGAACTTACCTTCTTTGTGGGTTTACCGGTCCCACAATAAAAAGCAAGCAATTTTTATAAGTCAAGATAAATATGTCCATGAGATTTTGAGAAAGTACAACTACACAGATGTGAAGTCTGCCTCTACTCCAACAGGTTTAGAAAAGCCTTTGGTTCAAGATAGAGATGCTGTTGAAGTTGATGAACATCTTTATAGATCTATGATAGGATCTTTGATGTACCTTACAGCATCCAGGCCAGATATTATGTTTGCAGTATGTGCATGCAAGGTTCAAGTTTCTCCAAAGACATCCATCTCCTAGCTGTTAAAGAATCTTAGATACTTTAAAGGAAAAACCCATCTTTAGGACTTTGGTATTCTAAGGATTACTCCATTGAAATAGTTGCTTACACTGATAGTGACTATGCTGGAGCTACACAAGATAGGAAGTCAACCACTAGAGGTTGTCAGTTTTTGGGAAATAGGCTGATATCTTGGCAATGCAAGAAACAAACTGTGGTTGCCACTTCTACTACTGAGGCTGAATATGTGGCTGCTGCAAATTGCTGTAGACAAGTTCTCTGGATACAAAACTAACTGCTGGACTATGGGTACAATTTCATGAATACTATTATTTATATTGATAATACTAGTACTATCTGCATAATAGAAAATCCTGTCCAACATTCTAAAACAAAACATATAGACTTTTATGGCATCATTTTAATAAGAGACTGCAATGCTTAAAAAGTTGATTCAAATGCAAGATTGACACTGAAACATAATGAGACAATCTTCTTACAAAAGGTATTTGATGCTGGTAGAATTTCAGTACTTGGTCCTCAATTATTGGAATCTCAATCCCTAATCCCATAATCCTCATTGTTTTTGCGTTTTTACAGTTTGTTAATGTTTAGTACTCGTTAAGTCTTTGTGAATTAATACTGCTAGTTATAATTAGAAACAGCTAGTGTGTATATTTAAAACTGTTTTGCAAACTGTTACATAAAGTTTGTACGCTAGTTATTTCTAATGTCCTCAATTGTCAATCCTGTTAGTACCATTTAATACTGCTAACCAGAAAAATGGTTAGATTTATGTATTTCTGGTTTGAGTATCTAACTCTTTCAGGAAAGCAATGAAGTGTTAAATTGGTTACTCAATTGTATTCAATGATTTGAGGTAGGAATGTTTATGTTTTCTTTAAGTGTTGTTTTCAAAACACCACACAACAAAAATGGTCATCAGTTCAACCATGGTCTTATAGACATCAAGAATTGACTAGTCCAGAGCAAAATGACTACTAATAAAGAACTTCTCCAAATCTTGTTTATAGTTGATATTACTCAAAACTAATGTTATCAAATGCACTCATGTTTGACCAATTAACATTGGCTAGTCCAAAGCAAACTACTATTGGTAAAGACCACTCAAATCCGTAAATGGATGAGTTGCCAAAACTATACTTTGTGTGAAAAAAAAAATATGTGAGTCAAAAGAAAAGAGAAGATTTTGTGAGCTAAAAGAGAAAGAGAGATGTGTGAAAAACAGACGAGTGCAAAGTGAGTTAAAAGAATTTGAGAGATTAAATTGTGACTTAAAAACAAAAAGAGAGATTATGTGAAGTTATTTTTGACTAATACAAAACTTTGGAGTTTGTACTTCTTTTAGGTGGAGAAGTTAATACTGCTAGGCTTATTTTTAGTACTGATAGACCAATTTAGTACTGCTGGATGACCGTTAGTACTGTTTGGCCCTAACAGATTTTTCATTAATTAATAGAGCCGTTGAGATATTTCCGCCAAATTCCTATGATATAGGGGTTTGACCAAACAATTGGACTTCAGGCTCTTCTATAATTGTTTAATTTTAATCACGATAAACTCAATTTCTTTAAGTCGGTCAAACCACATCTCTACGTGTTCTCTATTTAAATCTCAACTAACTTTCTCCAGCCTTCATATATTCATCCACGATCATATCCCACTCGATTACTCACACTTTTATTCATGGCAAACTTGGAATTCTGTGACAAGCACAACATGGTAGCATTTTTAGAGAAATCTATAGGAAGTGCAGGGTTTCATCAAGTCATCGATTTCCTAAATCGAAGTCACATTTGCTATGCTCTCACAAAGAAGCCAAATGTTTATATTTCTTTTATCAAAAAATTTTGGAGGTCTGCTGAAGCTACTACTGATGATAATGGAGAAGTTCAGATTATGGCTACCATTGATGGTCACTCAATGTCTATCACCGAAGCATCTTTAAGACGACATCTCAAGTTGGATGATCAAGATGGTATTACTTCTATTCCCAACTCGGAGATTTTTGAGCAATTAACACTTATGGGATATCACACTGATTCAGATAAGTTAACTTTTCAAAAGGGTGCTTTTTCACCTCAATGGAGGTTTCTTATTCACAATATTCTTCATTGCCTTAGCCCAAAGAAGACTGCATGGGAGCAGTTTAGTAGTAACATTGCAACTGCTGTTATCTGTTTAGCTACCAATAGGAAATATAATTTTTCTAGGATGATTTTTGAGCATATGGTGTCCAATATTTCTAGCCCCACAAAGTATTTTAATTACCTTAGTTCATTCAAATATGCTTAGATATGCAAAGGAAACAACTTCAACAACACTCAAAAACATATCATGTACCCTCTCTCAGTATCAAAGTCTTTAACAATATGAAGAGGCCTACAAAGGGATATTCAGGCCAGGAAGTTACTTTATTTCCTACTATGCTAGTTGTTTCTGAACCTTCCACTTCACCTTCAAGAATCACATCCTCACCTTCCCACTCACATGAACCTTCACCCTCACATGAACCTTCATTTGTACACTCACCTGATCATACCACTGCTGCACCAACACAACCATCACTTGGAATAGAGCAATATTTTCCTACACACCATGACTCACCTCTCCATGTTGTTCACTCACATGGAAGTGATGAGGGTAGCTTGAAACTAAATGAATTGACGAATTTGGTTACCAAACTATCTGAGAGGATTGGAGTATTGGAGGATGACTTGAGGAAGACCAAGAAAACTTACAATTCTGCTTTCACTAAGCTCATTCTCAGGGTCAAGAAATTAGAGGCTAGAGTTAAGATTGGAAAAGCAAGGAAAAGAGCTAAGGTTGTCCTTTCTAAAGATGATGAAGATGTTGAAGATGATTCTTCCAAACAGGGGAGGAAATTATCTGATGCAGAAGTTCAAGAGAAAGCAAGCACTGAAACTGAACCTTTTATTCAAGAAGTGACTCCCACTGAAGTCATTCAAGATCAAGGAAGTAGTGAGAAAGGGAGTGCTGAAGTTAGTACTGCTGGTGCAACAAAAGGTACTGTTAGTACTGCTGAGGAAAATATTAGTACTGCTGGAAGAACTGTTACTTACAAAAGGAGGGAGTGAAGAGAAAAGGCAAGAAATGACAAGGATAAGCAATAAATGACAGAGTCTAGAGCCCACAAGAAGTCTAAGAAGGAGCTTGAAAAGAAAAGTTGAGTTTTCTGAAGCCAATGAGAATTGCAAAGAACAAATGGATAAAGAACAAAGGGCACAAGATTGCAAGGGATGAAGAAATGCTAGACAGTGGATGAATGAAAAAGACAATGAGCTATGTCTGATCCAAGTCAACTAAGAAGATAGAATGAATGATCCTTCATCATAAGGTATCATGCTCTAAAGATGAAAGCCAAAGACAAATTGTAGCCCAGGCAAGGAGAAATATGAAACAAATACATGAAGAATCTGGGAAACTACAAGATTAGTGACTTCAAGGGAATGTCTTATAATGAGATTAGCCAATCTTTGAAAAGTTTGGAGATTTTAAACCAAAACATTGAGCCTATGGACATGGAAGATGAAAAGATGAAGTCCTCCTGAAAAGATTTGAAGAACACGATGTTGATAACTCAAAATGAAAATGAAAGAAGTTGTTAAAGAATCTGAGTCAAAAGAAAGAAATCTCTTCAAGAAAACAGAGGACTATTAAGAGACAAAATTGGAAGAAGATGCTGAGAAGGAATACATCAAAGGTTTAGATATAAAACCCAAAAAGAAGATGTTGCAGAAGATGTTGAATCTCCTCTACAAGTACCAATTATGGATTGTAAGACTTACACTTTGACAAAAATTTATGTAATAACAAATCTTCATAAGAGATGGGCAGTTCCAAGAACTATAAGTTTTTGAGTGGAGAGTGCTTGAAGACTTTGATAGACAAGATGTAGAGTGAGTTGTACAGATTAGTCAAAGAAATGGTATAGTGCTTCAGACCTAAGGATATGATTTGATGCTTTGGGGAGATCTGTACACTTTATTTGAGCCTGATGAAGAAGATGAAATATGGAAGAATCAACATGAATATAATGTGATAAGCTAGAGTTTATATGATTTTTTTGAGGATTTAACATTTTACATGACCAGAATGGTATAGAGTATACATAAGCTGACAGGAAGAAATACCCTCTAAGTCAAGAGATGATTTCCAAGATATTGAAAAAGAAATTGGAGGTTGATCATGAGAGTTCACAGGCTTTTGAACTTCTAAGGTTTATAAGATCTCAAGTGCAGAAGTAGAAGAGTGTTTGAAAGAATCATCATCAGAAGTCAAGAAGATTTAATCCAGAAGAAACTTAGGATTTGAAGATAAATCACAAGTTTAGGGGAGGATTGTTGGGAATAAATCTTCACAAGAGTTAATACTGCCAAGGTATAACTAACAGTACTAATGGAGTTAGTACTGCCAGTACATACTTAGTACTGCCAGAGTTAGTTAATACTGCTAGAAGAAAGATTAATACTGCTGATGGTCAAAGCTGCTGACTTGGAGATAAGGATGCATGGAGATAAATAAGGAATGTATATCTTTTATATTTTAGGAAGATTTGTATGTGATTATGATTGATAGTTATCTTGTAAAGGACTCCTTGTGGTGTATAAAAGGAGATCCTAGGTTAAGGCTTTATATACGCATACGCATACATAGACACATTCGCTTAAGAGATAGAGAATACATCTTAGAGAAAGATTGTAATAGCTTCAAGGTTTGTAACCCTAGTACTATCAAGAGTACTCGTATTATCAATAATATTGAAGCAGTTTATGAATCTCATTGTTGGAACTGTTCATTGCTAAATACTTCTAAGTATCAACGTTAATTCCGCAATACACACTTTGATATACAAACAAAGTCTCAACCATTGTTATTTTGGATTCATCCAAGGTAACATACACTTTACTAGGTAAAGAATCGATCAAGGCATGGGATCAACAGTTCTGATGTAGGGTGAATATTCGTTGTTGGAGGTGTGTCTTGTTGAGTAGAATTATCGGTGGGAGAAGAAGACTTGTTGACACGAGAATTACCATCATTGAAAAATTCATCGTACAAAGGACCGAAAAGAATATCCAACTCCTGTTGTGATGGAACTGTTGTATCCGCTAAAGGAGAACTATTTTGTAGTTCTGGTGCGGGGTCAGGGTTGTCATAATCTGACGCATTTTGTCGTTGGGGAACGAGGCCTGAAGTGTCATTAGCAACAGACGTCTCAAACTTCCTTTGAGTCTCATCAAATCCTAGACGTATGGATTCAAATATCAATCTTGTTCTCTTGTTTTAGACATGATATCCCTTTGACTGAGTGGAGTATCCTACCAAAATGCACGAATCCTATTTTTCTTTCATTTTATCCAAGTTCTCACCATCTCTGGTTAGGTAACAAGTGCAACCAAAGATGTGAAGGTGTTTAATTGAGGTTTTCGTGTCAGTGAAGATGTATAATGCCGTTTTCTCAGAGTTTGGGATGATGATTGATCTGTTTTGAGTATAGCATGCGGTTGCAGTTGCTTCAGCCCAAAAGAATAAAGGAAGTTTAGAAGCTGAAAGCATCATTCGAGCAGCCTCAACAAGAGTGTGGTTTCGTCCTTTCCGACAGCCAACGCCGGTTCTGTTCGTAGTGTTCGAGGTGTAAGAAGATTGATGCTTAATCTATCCTTCTCTTTAAAAGAATGCATTAAGTGTCTTGTTTAAGAACTCAGTGCCTTTGTCAGTGCGAACAAAAATTACAGGGGCTTGAAGATTTCTTTGGATCATCGTGAGAAAGTCTTTTAAAACTTCTGGTGTTTCATCCTTGGAACGTAGAAAGAGTGTCCAAGTATATCTTGAGTAGTCATCGACAATTACCAGAATATATTTCTTCCCATTTATGCTAGCAACCCGCATTAGACCACATAAGTCCATATGAAGCAAAATTTTTAAAACCATCCTTTTGTGAACTTGGAACAGTCATTGACATAATGAACTTCGTTTTGCTTTACTCACTTCACAAGAGGAACATAATTGATTCTTGACGTACTTTAGTTTTGGTAAACCAATCACAACATCTTTCTTGGAAAGCAAGTTGATGTAGTCGAAGTTGAGATGAGAAAGTCTTCGATGCCATTACCATGCTTGAGTTGGTGATGCTTTAGCCATGAGACATATTGGAGTTAATGAAGTTGTTTCTTGAAGAGAAATTATATAGAGAATCAGGTTCCACGTACCGTTAGTAGGGGGGGGATTTGTGTCCTGAAGATCTCTAACTAAATACGTAGATTTCCGAAATGCAACCTCCAAATCCGCATCACATAATTGACCAACCGAGAAAAGATTGTGATTAAGACCTTCGACGTAGTAAACCCTGTTGATCGTAATATTTCCTTGAACCAAATCTCCATAACCAAGAATTAGAGCAAATTGATCAATGCCAAAACGAACGGTACCTAAATATTTTTCTATAAAATTGCACAACAGTAATAGATTGCCCGTCATGTGCTTTGTGCATTCCGAGTCAACAATGAATAGGATGAGTTGTACAATCTGTAAGAGAATTAGAGGACTATGGAATACATGACACATTGGATCCTAAAGTGTTTGTGAGTTTTAAGACATTAGTTATCCTAGATACATTATCTATGGAAAAACTGACTTTCTTAGTCACACTTTCGTTCCTAACTTTAGGTACCTATTTCCTTTTTGTCTTAGGAACCCATGTATATACTGATGGACATTGTTGTGCTATCCACCATTTCCACGCCTTATTAGTCTTCTTATACAACATCCTATAGTAACTCTTTAAATTTGTGATAGTGGATTCTGATGCAACTGTTTTCTTATGGGGTGTTGCAACAGATTTGTTCGCTTAACTTTTGGGTTTTCTAGTACTAATAGGCACTACATTAGGCTTCTTAGTTCTAGCATTCACGTCTTTCAAAAACTTAGAAACACAAGCATCATGATTCGAATTAAACATACATTTTCCACAAGTAGCACAAACAGCATTAACATTCGAAGTTCTGGAATTTAAACTGTCATTACACGCAGTTACAGACTTTGTTTGATTAGAAATACTAGAAATCCTAGGGTGTTCTTCTACTTCAGTCTTCTTAAACTTCACATGACTAGTGTTTGGCACGACCTTATCTTTCATTTGATTGCTCCTAGGCTGTGGTCTGCTAACATTAGTTTTGTGAGCTACTCCTGTAGATGTAGATACGCGAGGATTAGTATTCCTAGAAGTCTGATTCAACTGTGGTGCTCTAGTTTGTGTGGTACTACTTGCAATTCGATACATGCCTGGTTTAATCACATTTGTGTTTCTTACAGCTTGCATTGCTGTTTGAGGCAAATTCTATGGAGTGACTGGTTTTGATAAACCCTCTGACTCATTAGTTTTTAAAACCGACTTTTTCTTTGCAAAATATTTTCTCTCAAGAGAGTCTGAAAACGGAGCCGGTTTTCCTAAAACTGATGGTTTTGGAATCCTTTGAGCATTTGGTTGTCGAACAACAGATGGTTTATCAAACTTAGTATCCACAGATTTTCCTTTGCATTTTTCAATGAGTTTCTTTAACTCACTTATTGCAATGTTCTTGTCTTGCAGTTGAGCTTTCAAATCTTGTATTTCAAAATATTGTTCACGTTCCTTTCGAAATACATTTGACGCCTTTTCTTTGCAAACTGTGTCATTTTTCAGTTGTTCTTGACATTCTTGTAAAGCGATTTCAAGAGAAATTGAGTGTTTTTCTAATTTAGCAAAACTCCGTAAAAGCTCAGTGTAAATCTCTTTACTTACAAATTCAGTTTGTTCAGAAAGCTTTTGTGCAAGACAGTCACATTCCCTGACTTTATGAAGATATAAGCATTGTAATTCAGTGATCTCATCTAAATCAGATGAAGATTGCAAATAAGAACACATAACATCTTTAGACACACATTCTTGCAAAAGCATATCATACATGTTGGAAAATTCTGCCTTATCAGATTCAAGTTCATCAAGTTCATCTTCAAGAGATTCAACGTACTTTAAATCTGCATGCATTTCTTGCTTAAGTTCATGTACAAATGCGAAACTATCATTCTGAGTCTTAAGGGCAAGGGGCATCAAACATGTCTTAACTAGGATTTCCATATCTTGCGCAGTTGGGTTACGAAGATGAAGAAGGTCGTTTGAATGTTTTACCCATGCTTGATTGACAATTTCTTTCAGATGATTAATGTTATTCGTCATGACATTATATGCTTGTCTACTTTTGCTTATTGATTTAGACACTGGTAAGAAATCTATGTTTTTGAAAATATTTGGTTTTGTTTTCACAAATGATTTTCTCCACATTTTCTTTCTTATTTCATTTGCCTGTGCGAACTGAATTTCATAATGCTGAGTCGGGGGTTTAAAAATTTCATAAAGACTATTTAACTTTGTGTAGTCAAAAGGTTTCACTAAGTCTTTATTCAATTTTGATCGACTCTCGTTATCAAGAGTCAGAGTCTCTTCCCGATCGGGGACGAGTCTGTTTGCAGGATCAGATTGGTCATGTGGGATCGCATACAAACATGGTATCTCATTTTGAGCCTTTTTGAGGTACCTTGGATTGGCAAAGGTAGGTCTTCCATTAAATGTAGGGCATTTGGGTGCTAACATATGAATGGTTTGGATTGATTGACTCCGTTTGTAAACAATTTCATTCAAAAACTTTAACTGGTTTTCCATTGAAATCATTTTGTCAATATCTTTTTCTTCCTTAAGCTTCAAATCCGTTATTACCTTTGTTTTCTCCTTGACAAGACCTTCGTAATGTGACTTGGTTAAAAGACTCTGTTTGACTAACTCATCATGTTTCTCTTTGACAACTGAAATTTCATAGGCTTTAACTTTTAAACTTTCTTTTATGTCAATTTCTTTTTGAGCTAATAGTCCTAGAGCTTCATTTAACTTATGTTCAAGTTTGTCATAGTCAACTGTACGATCATTAAAGGCCTTGTACCTCTCAAACTCAGTCTGTTTATTTTGAAGTGCAACTAAGCAACTATCCCGAATACTATTAGATTCCCCTAGAGTTCTACTAGTTTCCGCAAGAATAGATTTGCACTCAGTTAACTCTTGAGTCAATGTTGCATTTGCTTTCTTTAATTGCTTTTGAATCTTTTTATTTTCATCGACATCAAGCTTTAAATTAGCAATTAAATTAGCAAGTGCAACACGCTCATCATCACATTCTACATCATTTTGGTCATCCTGAATATCATTATCACACATATCCGGTGAGTCAGGAGTGACATTACTATCACCCGTTTCCACTGCACATGTGTTACTAATGGATTCAGATTGGTCAAAATGTTGTATGTCATTGGCAAACACATTATCGTCAGTATCGTATTGTACCTGTTCTAATGGCTCAGCCAATTACTCCATAATTACTGCAATTCTCAAATATAAACGATTAAGTAACAATTCTTTGCAATACCTATACAAAATGGGTTAATAATATGGGATAAATGTTAGGTTCATAAAAAGTGTCGTTTATGTGGTTCAGTTATATTTAGTTAATAGTCTTTTGTTTAGTATAAAGTAGCTTGTAATAAGGTATATTATGCTAAAAGAATAAAATAGCATAATTATCAAAGTTTAGGGACTAGAAGTGAAAAATAAAGGAAGGGAATGCTCCTTCCTTCTCCTATAAATACCCCTCTAATCATCATTAGAGGGTGATGCTTTTGTAATAAATATTTTCCCTTTTCCTTCCATTTATAACATTTGAAATTTGAATACTTTCCCTCCACTACTATTCTCTCTAAGCTTCCATGATTGATAATGTATGATTCAAAATAAACAAGACATAACAAGTGGTATCATACGCCATTAGAGAATACGAGTGTGTCGATTTGTATGTTTTTTCCACGTCCGAGAACCTCGTGATGACACTCGATGAATTCGGTTGAGGTGTTTGAGCTTTCGAGTTGAGTTTTGGCAGTAATTTTGAGTATTTTGGCGTTATCGAGTGTGGTGTTTGCATTTTTAGTTGTTTTCTACAGTTCTCGGAAGTGTTTCTACATTCTCGGAAATTGTTTTTACACTCTCAGATCATTTTTCTTGAAGTTTATGGAGTTTCAGTAGCACTTGTAGTATAATCTCGACAGAAAAGTATTATAATAGATATATACGCATTTTCGGTTCTATCGAAAATCGTATATTAGGAGGATATTGTTAAACTCGGTTCTATCGAGTTTTATAGCTTTTCACATTTTTTGGTTCTATCGAAAAGTGTGAATAAGGAATTAGTTCTTTTAAATCTCGGAAATACGATTACTAAGTGATAAAATACATCAAGATCACGGTTTTATCGTGAATTGTAAGACTCAATTGTTTCTCCATCGTGAGAGGTGAATTGACCAAACTCCCAAAATAAGTTTGTCTTGACATCTTGAATATTGAGTGATTTACCTTGTTGTAGCCTTTCGATGGCTTCCTACATTCTTTCTGAGTCTGTACTGACATGCATCAACAGTTAAGTTTATTTCATCTCCATATTTCTAGTCAATATCCAATGATCGCTTCATTTTTCTTGATTCAAAATGAGCTCTGATTCTCAGGAGTCATATTCATAACTGTTCTCGACTGTGTTGTTCAGGAGTGCTAGCGACGAATCCTCAGTCACTAGGAAACAACTGGTGGTTGTGACAATCGTTTGGAGTGTAAGCGACCACTTTAAGAATGCACTTCCGTTAAGGCATCACCATTTGGTCTTGTATCAATGATCGTTAAAAGGACCGTAATCGCCATTGTGCATATCGTCCTGTTGCAAGCATTGGTGGACGATCCCTTGAAACCATGCTGCCCTTATGTTGTTATTAGCATTTGACTTGGTTGTGGAAGTTACAATTGGAGTTGTCATGATGAATGATTTAAGAATTATGAAGTGAAAAATGATTGAAAGATCTTAAGTGTTATGAAGTGTTGTGATTGAATCTGTGATTAATTGAAAGTAATTAATTTCCACGAGATTTTACAAGTCAAAGATTTAAACCGAGAAATTGAGTTCTTTCGCTGGATTCTACAAAATCGAGAGGAAACCATGAAAAGTTAACTTTTGTTGATTATGTTTGTTGTTGTTGATTAATTGTCCTTGTAGTCCGAATTAAAGTCCAAAGTCCTTGAAGTTTGTTTGTCTTGATGTAATATTTTGATTAAACGGTGATTAATAGATTCCCCAATTCGGTCAAATACCACCTGATGCGCGGATCGACCTTACGCAATCCACTTGGACAAAACGCAACTTGGACAAAATGCAATCCACTTTTAGACAAAACACAATCCACTTTTAGATAAAACGCAACCTTCTTTTCCACCAAACGCAACAAGTTTCTCGAGACAAAACGCAATGCCACCAAAACGCAGTGACAAAACGCAATAGCAAATCGCAGTGACTTCTTTTAGACAAAACGCAACGAGTCTTTGAGCAAAACGCAACCTTTAGACAAACCGCAAAAAGCAAAACGCAATGCTCTAGACAAAACGAAACATTTTTTGAAATTTTGGCAGCATAACGTTGAGATTTGCTATTCAAAAGATCTTCAACGAGCAAAACGCAACGAGCAAATAGCAATTTTGAGGCAAAATGCAGTCTGAGGCAAAACGCAATCCGAGTAAAGATAAAACGCAGCCGTACGTTTTGGACCACAAGACCGTACTTTTTGTCTTTATACATAAAACGCAATGAACTTTAAGCAAAACGCAATGAAGAAATGCTCATTTAAACAAACCGCAACCACGAAACTTTCTTCAATCTTGCGACTAAGCCATGATTTTAAGTGAAGAACTTTAATAAACGATATAAGGGCTTTATCTAAACATGAAAGTACAAAGATTTAACAACTTAACCACGAAAATATAAATCAAACCATGGTTTTTCTTTGCGTTTTAGTTCGAACCAAGAAGAAAAACTAATAAGAAGCCACAAAATTTGTATTTAATCCACAAATCAAACACGAAAAACCCGAGGCTCTGATACCAAATGTCTGTGACCGAGACCTAATATAATTATGAACGAACTTCCATTATTTGACTCAATATTTTAAGGCTAACACAACCATCAACGGAAAGAAGTATATTCTAGCGATCGTTGATGATTATTCTCGATTCACATAGGTATATTTTCTTCACACCAAATATGAGACTCCAGAGATCATAAAGAAGTTTATTGCTCAAGTTCAGCTGAATTTCAATGCCAAAGTTCACAGGATTAGAACTGACATTGTCACTGAATTCAAAAACGCAACTCTTAAGGCTCATTATGAAAAGTTAGGTATTATGCAACAATTTTCGATTACTACACGCACAATGCTTATCTTTTCCCGATTACCAGAATTTCTTTAGGCCGAGGCAATTTCCACCGCTTCCTTAACTCAAAAAAGATAAATCATTCATACAAGGTACAACAAGACTCCGTATCAACTTCTTCATGGCAGAAAACTAAATGTGGAGTACTTTCATGTATTTGGTTCACTTTGTTATTCAACAAATGATCGCGAAGACCTTGGAAAGATGAAACCAAAAGCAGACATTGGAATCTTTATTGGATATTCTAAGACATCCAGAGGGTTTCGAATATATAATCGCCAAACCAAAAAGATTATGGAAACCATTCACGTCAAATTTGACGAGCTTACAACTATGGCTTCTGAACATGACAGTTTAGAACCCGTTTCTTAACGATTCATAAATGATAATTCATTAGCAGAATCTATGCATACTCCGTCTAAAGAAGATTTGGATAATTTGTTCAGTCCAATGTATGAAGAATACTTTGAGAAGAGATCTTCTGACGTGTCCATCAATTCCGCTGCACAACAAGTTCATAATCAAGAAGACTCACCTTAGACATCTTCAATCATCGTTGAAGAACACGAGGCTCCTCCCATTGCAACTACATCCGACGAACAAACTTCTCCAATCTCCTTGAATGAGGCTGATGAATTCAATCAAGAAGATTCTGCAGATTTTGATGGTAATACAGTATTTATTCCATATGCTGCTCCAAACTTTGAAGAAGCTGAGTCATCATCAATAGCTCTAGACCCATCAAATATGCATGAGTTCCACTAAGTACAACCCTCAACACATATTTGGACTAAATCTCATCCTTTGGAACAAGTAATTGGTGACCCATCCAAACCTGTGATGACTCGACAAAGACTTCACACTGATTATGAGGTATGCATGTATGCATTAACCGTCAGTACTCTCAAACTAAAGAATATCAAAGAAGCCATGTCAGATTATAGTTGGATAGAATCTATGCAAGATGAGCTGCATCAATTTGAGAGATTAGATGTATGGGAACTAGTTCCTATACCAGACGGAAAGAATATAATTGCTATCAAATAGATCTGGAAGAATAAAAGTGATGCGGACAATATTGTTATTCAAAACAAATCTTGTCTTGTTGCAAAAGGTTACAAGTAGGAAGAAGCATGATTTTGAGAAAATCTTTGCTTCGGTTTGCTCGTCTTAAAGACGTCAAAATGTTGTTACTTTTGCTGCACATTAAAAACATCACAATCTTTTTCTGCATGGATGTTTAGACTGCATTTCACAAATGGTTTTGAAAGGACAGTGGTTTATGTTAGCCAACCTGATGGATTTGTCGATCCAGATTTTCCCGATCATGTTTACAGGTTGAAGAAAGCACTGTACGGTCTCAAACAAGCTCTACGAGCATGGTATGACAAATTGTCTTCTTCCTAATTGAACTTCAATTCACTAAATGTATTGTTGACCTAAATTTTTTTACACGACGTCATGGGGGAGACATATTACTTGTTCAAGTATATGTCAATGAGATCATTTTTGGTTACATAAATCTGGATTTTTCAAAATGATTTACAAATCTTATGAAAAATAACTTTGATATGTCTATGATTGGTGAACTAAAATTCTTTTTAGGACTCCAAGTTCATTAATCACCCCGTGATATATTTATTAGTCTGTCACAATACGTAATTGAGCTTTTAAAGAAACATGGCATGGATGAATGTGTCTTTATGAGCACACATGTAACACCCCCATTTTTACATATAGCAGCGGATGCTAATTGTAGGTCCTTGTGTTGGATCTATATAGCCTTTTGTAAGCCAATATCTAACTTGAATAAATCCAAATTAACTATATGAGAGACAATGACTATGAATACTATGTGCTAATGCGGAATCTTAACACAAGTACTAAGAAGAACAATTGTAAACTAACTTCGTATATTGCTATTGATTTCTATTAGAATACTATTTAGATCTCTTCTATTACATATGATACTATTGATTCTTTTTTCTAACTCTATACCCTGGACCTTCTTTTATTACACAAGAAAAGTCATTAGATGTTTACTATTTATTTTCCTAACATATCTTAGTCAAACCATTATTGAGGAATACCATTATTATGTTTTCAATATGTTTCTAACTATGTGGTCCACACATTATTAAATGTATTCAATACTTTCCATAATCAATTGTAACTCCTCAATCAACATTAATCACCTCAATTAAACTTCTCATCAACATAAAGTCTTCAATCATAAAGTCTTCAATCATCATTAATGTCTTCAATCAACATTAATGTCTCAATCAACATAAAGTCTTCAACCATAAAGTCTTATATCATATTGTCTTCAATCAACTTATATCTCTAGTTGAAACTTCTCTTTTATCATTGGTCTAGTAGTCATTAATATTTATCAGTATTAAAGAAGGACTTTTAATTCCAACATATCCCTCCCCTTAAACTTTGATATTCATCTGGATTAATCATCAAGTTTCTTCATTAAAAGCTTCTTAATCTCTAGGCGGATGCTTCCAAACACTTCTTTACATCTTAAGTTGTTTTATGATTAATTTAAGAATCAAGGAAATATCTTCATCAGCAACAATATCATTTATCCTCCCCTGTTTGGATGCATCATTACCCAAGCTGTCTTTATCACTAGAGGACTTTTACTCTTGCAGTCAAACCAACTTTGTATAGTCTTTTCACCTTATGAGTTCTTGACCTTCTTCTTTTCAAGCTCGCAATCTCACTTTGTTGAGAGGTATTTGTATTCTCCAAATCAAGAACCATGGTAAGAAAATTGGATTTACATAATTCTTAACAATCCTCCCCTAAACTTGAACTTCACTTGTTAACTTTAAGTTTCTTCTGATTGAGCTTTTGAGGATTGTATCCAAGCACTTCTTGACTGCATTCTTAATCTTTATGATCATCTGCTTTGTGATTTTATTGTAAGCATATCATACTTTTGCTTTCAATCTTGAATTTTCATCTCATCTCTTCTGCATCACAGCTACACAGCAACATAAGTTGGTTTTGTAGTTTTTGGCAAACTACCAGCCATAAACGGATTTGATATTCCTTTACCAGTAGCCGTTTGCTCTGGGATAGTCAACTCTTTATTGCAAAATATGGTGAGTTGATTACCACACAGTTTTTGGTAAACTGTCAACCATCAACGGAATTGACTTGTCTTTACCAAACACCGTTTGCTTTTGGACTAGCCAATGCTTCATTGCCATAACATGGTGCATTGATAAACCATATAGTTTTTAGCAAACCTATTAAGCTATCAACAGATTTGAGTTGTATTTACAAGAACAGTTGTTCCTGGAATAGCCAATCTTAACCATGAAAGTAAGGTGAGTTGAGAACCCTACAATTTTTGGCAAATTGTCAGCCATTAACGGATTTGAGAAGTCTTTACCACAAGCCGTTTACTTATGGACTAGCCAGTTCTTATGCCTATTAAGCATGCTAAACAAATGACCATTTGTTGTGTGGTGGTTAGCCAACACCCAACAAACCTTCTCATCCCCATTTAAAATTGCTGATAATAAATTCAGTTAAGAACAAACTAAAAGTAATTCAGTTTTGTCTAAATCATCTGAGAACCAAAATGTGTGTTGTCCGATATCGGGTAAAACTAGCAGCATTAATCTTTAAAGCTAGCAGTATTAAGTACACAAATAGTACTAATCTTGCACCCAATCATGAACCAACAACATTAATTTCCTTGAGACTTCATTCAACGTTGGCAATCTTATCTCAATATCCATCCCTAAAAACTTGGGATTTCATAACAGATTCATTTAAGACTTTTCTTTACCTGCAAAAAGTTAGTTTAACAGACAAAGAAAACAGAATCCATAACATTTTGTGCAATACTTACAACAGTAATTATACTAAGCAGTTTTGAGTATAACTAATAGTATTAGTTTCTCTTGGGGACCCAAGCCATTGCTGACTTGAGTTTGCCTTGCGGATCTCTAAAATATACAGTTTTAACAAAATTGGATCTACTATCATAATTGGAGTTTGGTCTTGTTTTTCTCCAATTATAACCTGCTGAGGTCTTAACACAGGCCGTTCCCAATTTACTCTTTCAGCATGAGTATAAGTCTATTCTTGCTGTATTTCTAACAATGGGTCTACTCACAGGTGAATGAGATTTAGAAAAATGCCTTTTTTGATTAAGTTGATTCACCTGAGGTCTTTTAGGACTAAAGCTGTTTGAGGTCTTGGTAGGTACTGGCTGTCTAGATCTAATAGTATTAACATTAGAACTACCAGTATTAACTCTAGGCCTAACAAGATTAACATTTGTCCTACCAATATTAACATTAGACTTGACAGAATTAACATTTTTACCACTACTGAGTATTAATTTAGGCCTAACAGAATTAATGTTTGTCCTACCAGTATTAATATTAGGCCTAACGTAATTAATGTTTGTCCTACCAGTATTAATATTATGCCTAACAGAATTAATGTTTGGCCTACCAGCATTAAGTTGTACTGGTCTAGGAACAAATTGATTAGCATGATTAATCCTGTCAGTATTAGTCCATACTGGTTTGCCACCCAATACCTGTATTTACAAAACCATTTTTGGTTCTAAAACTCAGCCTATATTGCCATTTTCTTTTCATAATGTAACATTCTTTGATCAATTGACTTATTGGTGCCACAAACAAACGTTTCTTCTTTTTGAATGAGTAACTTTCCACCTAGTTATTTTCCATCATAGCTTTCCAATTCTTCTTGTAATCTTAGGTGTGCTTGATCTTTGATTGGGTTTCCTGAAGCGTTTTTATGTGTGAGACACAAACTAGGTACACTTCTTTTGATTTTGGAGCAGACACACTTTTTCATTTTGTTATAGGTGTAGACACATACAACTTCTAAAGGTTTTCTCTTGACAATCTCAGTTCAAGATCAACGGAAGGTTTAGAGGAAGTTCCAATAGATCCTGCATGTCATTAGTTGTCAGGTAGAATTTATTCACTGGATCATATCATCGATACACTGGGTTCAGGCTCTTGTGTCCTATTTTACCTTAACCAATACAAAGGAACTCATCATTTTATTCTTGTGGGTTAGGAGTTATAATCTTCACTTAAGGGATGTGGAACACTTTAAAATCATTAGTCTTTTGTTTTATCTATGTACAAAGGTTTTCCAATCTGAAATCTCTTTTTTAAAACAATTAAACACAGAAAAATACAATTTCTTCCTCATAATTAGACCTCATTGTTGATTTATTTCATACCCTAAGCCAAGTTTACTACTTGAACTCATGCTAGAATTAATTAATCTCCAAAGATTCTTGGAAAAATCATTCCATGAATCTAATGTTTTCTGCAATTGTTACTTTTCTTTTACAGCTTTCATTCCAATTCTCCTATATTTTTTAAGCTTTTCATCTTTTTCATATATTTCATTTGCTTGAAATGTAAGCTTTTCATTTAGCGAAAAGTTGGTTAGTTTTTTGTAAGTAACAAGTTGAGCTTCTCGTTTCTTAACAGCTTGACTATAGGCAAGTATTTGTAGCTTCTTGATCACCTAACTGATTCATTTGTTCATCACACAGTGTTTTAAGCTTATTATATGAATCAATGCAAGTTTTAGAACATAATGATACCTCATTATTTGAGTTGATTGCCATGAGTGCATGATTTGACTCTTCTTCCTCAACTATATGTTCTCCCCAATTGACAACACCATCATCCATTGTCAGCAAACAGTTCTGTTTCTGCTCTTTCTTTCCAGCTCCTTGATCTTGATAAAAAGAGTCTCTTTTAAACTGTTGTTTTAAAATAGCTTTCTGTATCTTCTTTGAATTTGCATTACCACCAAACCTAGTCCTTATGGCTTCCCAAATTTCTTTTGCATCGCTCATTCCATGAAATCTTCTTAGATGTTCCTTGGGAATAGCCATAAGTATGATGGTTTTAGCCTTCCTTTCCTTTTCAACAGCATGAATTTCTGCAGCAGATACTGGTGGAAGTATTCTAACAACATCATATTTTCCAGTTGAGATTCTCTTCTTTGAATTTCCATTTTGAATTACCTTCCAAACATCATTATCAATATATTCAAGGTAATGCTCCATCTCCATGGCCCATATATCATACTCCTCCTTCTTCAGAATTAGGAGTTTGATATTTAAGATAGTGGTTGTGGTAGGAATGAGTTGTTGTTGTTGGTGTTTTGGTTTATTGGTTGCAGTACCAATGTCTGATGCATCTTCATGGTATGATGCTTCATCATCACTAAGATGTTGACAGAAATCATTATTAACATGTTGAGAAATTTTTTTCTAGATCTGGAAGTGATTGTTTGTGGTTCTTATGGTTCTTCTTACTCAGAGTCCCTCTAGAGGCTCTGATACCACTTGTAGGTCCAAAATCTTGGATCTGTTTAGCCTTTTGGAAGACAATAGCTAACTTAAATAAATCCAAATCAACTATATGAGAGACAATAACTATGAATACTATATGTTAATGCGGAATCTTAACACAAGTACTAAGAAGAACACAATGTAAAACTTTGCTATTTGCTATTAATTTCTATTAGAATTCTATTTCGATCTCATGCTAAACATTGTGGCGTAGGGTTTCTTTTATACACCAAGGAAACCCTAATGGGCTTTATAAACGTGTGAAAGGATAATGCATATCCTTTCTTAAGATATCTCTAAGATAACTATTATAACTATTATGTTACATAAACAGACTTAACTAGACAAGGCCAATACTAACTATAGTACTGCCATACTTAACTTAGAACTGGCAGACTTAACTATGTCTACCAGACTTAACTCTATAACTACCAGACTTAAGTCTGTTTATAATAATTCCTAACAGAAAGGAGTTTAAGGAACACTTTTAACTTACAATGGGGTGATTTAAGAGATCAAACACAAACCCTACAGGGTGTTGTGTTGGCTGACGAATCCACCAAGAACAAACCAAAGGAAACCCTAGCTTTTTCTATTCCAATCTTGCTCACAAACACTCCTAGTTTATCCCTTGTAGTTCTTTTACATGGTTACAGCTAGAATCATTTTTGCGTATGGTACACAACATGTATGGGAAATCCCTATTGCTGCGAATCCATAGACTCGTTGTCGTTTAGGACCCCACCAGACAGCATATCTATCATAGGCTACCTTTACCCGTGGGAGACAGGACAACGGCAGGCGGAGTTAACCAGTCTTCAATGGCTGGAATATCATACTTAGCAGTCTTTATTTTTGTTGTGGAAGTCATATATTTCTTGCTTGAGCTTCCTCCCATCTGATACTCGAGATCATTATTAAAGAAGAAATCAGCAGGAACAACTTGACGACCTCGTTCCATAATCAACGGTAGAGGCTTGCTAAGGTCAAACAGATATTCTTTACCTTCAAGGTTATTCCAGTCCAGATGATCAGTTATGGATTTATAACATTCTTTAAAGTTATACTCGAGTTCCACACAACTTTTTCATGTCTGTTTGAGAAGATTAAAAGCTGGCCCAACAAGGTGCTCTTGTGTTAGATTATCAATCTTTAGATGGTTCAAGACATATGCTGAGAAGTCGATAGGAGTGCTCATAAGATCGTCAAAAGAAAGAAGAGGTTTTTCTGCTTGAGCAATTTTGCTGATCCACATTTGAGGTGGTCTAAAGTCAATTGTCTTTCTAGCAATCCAATCAGGATCAGGAGTCAGAGGCCTTTCAGGGTTCTTGAACTAGTCATACTTTAGAGAAGCCTTGACATTGGGTTGATCCTTGATTATGTGGCTCTTGAGTATCTCCAGCCTCAAACACTGTCTCCTCTGCTTGTGCAGACTTGCTAGTAGATTTTGGCTGAGATTTGGAAGTTCCTTTGGAAGATTCAGTTGACGTGACCTTCTTAGATGGTCTAGTGTCTTTGCTTGTTTTCCGTCTCTTTAACCCTCAGTCTGATCCAGCGGAAGGGCCTTCATCCTTATCAGCATCATCTGGTTTTCTTTTCTTGAAATTTTCAGCAACTCCTTTGTCCATAGCATCTTCATCCTCAAGGATTGACTCCATGAGGGCATGATATAGAGCTCTTTACTTTAGACTTTTGTTGAATGACTTGGATTTGGTCATTGTTTCAAACAAGGTAGTTTTTTGATCAAATTCTTCAAGGGCAGTGGTATCAGAGGAAGTAATAGTTGCTTTAGGTACTTGCTGCTTTCTTGCATGATCCATCTTGATCTTTAGTGCTTTTGTTTACTTTTCATTATCGGCTCGACATTCGGTTCTTCCTTCTTTCCTATTTCAATTTTCTTAGTTTAAAATAATTAGCTTATTATGTTTAGTTTAGCTTATTTGATTATTATGCTTAGTTATTAGTTTAATCATGTGCTGTTAAGTAAGTTGGTGGAATTAAGTGTGAAATTTAATAGTGCTATTAGTGATTAATAATTTGCAAAAGTTATTAAGTTTAGTGTTTTATTTAGTCGAACGGGCAAAAGCCGTAAAGATTAAGTGGCATTAAACTAGTAATTAATATCTCGATAAAAATTTGTTTTCAATATCAAGCCAACGTTTTGAGGAAACGATTATTTAGACGGATATTAATTCGTCATTAAGATCTAAAACTTCACACTTAAAAATCTATCCATTTTTACTTGACAAACATATTTCTTTAAAATTTTCTTCATCTTATTAGCTTGCTTGTTAATTAGTATAATCTCGTTTATTGCTATCTTTAGTTTTAATTCAAAACCAAAAAAAATTAAAAGGTATTCAAGCATCAAACAAAACATTCTCGTGAATTTCAAATTCATCTCTCGTTGGGACACGACATCCGGAGGATCAACTATTACTTGTCCTCAAGTAATTTTTATCCTATGTGATTACTTATATTATATTACTCGACAAGTCATTTACGACGAATCACTCATCATCAAGAAGATTTTATGCATTACTTAAACATTCGATGTGAACTTAAAATTTCTTTTATTTATATTGTGTGCTATTAAAACTTGTCCTTGTTAAACTTTATTTATCGAAAGTGAATTTTCCAACGACTCATGTAGAGTTCGTTCTTTATGACTTGTGTCTTGTGCTATGAAGTCACACTCCGATTACCTTTCGCTGTGATATTTTAAGTGTGTGACATTACCAACTAACCTACCGTGACTAAATACTAATGAGAAGTGTACTCGATCGTATGTAGCCAGTGAAATGGCAAGTATGGGTCATTCGCAAAGAGTGGGTGAACTTAAAGCTATTCTTTATAGGTTCTACAACTATTTGGGGGCTTTTCAAAATTTGAGAGTATTGGCACTAATATATTAACTATCTTGTGTTTTTGTGACTACATAAGATGAGATGTTGAGGCTATAGGGTCTAGGCTCCAACAGCTCCACGGGTGTGCCCTACACCCAGGATGAGATCATGACCATTGTTCGCGGGGGCAAGCAGCGGGGGCACATTCTCGGTTTTGGTAGGGTTTTGCCAGGACAAGGCACGGTCATTCCGCCCCGGCCTTCATGCACACACACCTCCGATGTCGCTAAGCTCAAAAAGAGCGAGAAGCGGCTAACGCGTCAGGTGAACATGTTCATGAAGTTATTTAGGAGTGACGACAAGTTTACCTAGATGCTTAAGCAGCTTGAGTCACAGCCTGAGTACGGTGGTGACAGCGGGAGTGGCGGGTGCGGGGACGATGAGCCAGAAGATGATGAGGACGGTGGCGAGGATGAGGAGGACGAGGAGGATGCCGATAGTTAGGAGATGTTGGGTAAGTATATGCTATTTTGTGTCTTGAAGCATATATTGGCGACCCTTATGTGAACATTTATTTCTCCTACATGTTATCTAGGTGAATATTGACTTGTATCTTGCGGATAATGCAAAGTTTGTGACTAGGAAACCCGTTTTGTAGACTATATTATGTTTATTCAGATTTTAGACGTATTTAGCTTTATTATATCAAATCCGTTGATCCGTTATATTGTATTGTGTTTTGGTACAAGTTGTAATGTATTTGGGTAGATTATATATTGGTTTATACAGGTTTGATGTTTGGTAGATTTTTTCTCAAAAAATACCAAAAAAATCTAGAAATAGCCTGTTGTACAGGCAGTACAAAAAAAATGCAGACTTATCCCGGGCGACATGCCGCCAGGGATAAGGTTAACTAAAAATAATTTGCAGACTTATCCCGGGTGACAAGTCGCCGGGGATAAATTCACCAAAAACAATTTGCAGACTTATCCCGGGCGACATGTCGCCCGGGAAAGTCATCACTAAACGACAAACAATATTCTCATGGGTTGACAAGTCAACGTATAAGAAAAACTTTCCCGGGCGACATGTCGCTCGGGAAAGTACGCAATTAATTAATTAAACAAAGATTACTGTTAAACATTTTTTTTATAACAGCATTATCCCGGGCGATATGTCTCCCGGGAAAACCCTCCGCCGTGGCACTTAAATGTTTGACTAAAACTATGTTGGCCCTGCGTTGTCGCCTGAGAAAGAATCCCCTTCGAGCTTTCCCCCGCGAATTATCTTGGGCGACATGTCGCCCGGGATAACTATCTTCAGCGACAAGTCGCCCGGGAATCCCCGGATTTGTCCCTACGGATAGTGGCAAATGTTGTAGTGCTTGGGCTGTTCGTCATCAGTAGCAGCTCCATGCCGGTTGCTAATACTACTACTCTTATCATTATTCTTGCTCAGGTATAAAGTATTACCTAAAACCCTAATTAGTCTACTTTATTTATTTGCTTCTAAGACAATAACAATGATAATTCAATCATTATCTTAGTAGAAAATCCATCGATAGAGGGGTAATTTTACAAGCAAATTAAAGGATTTAAATTACCAGCAATAATGCTTGAATCGACAACCGATTTATCTATTTTTGCAGATCGAGGATGACTTCCTTATGACATCGACGGACCTTGTGTATAACCTACAACTAGCTCAATAAACTTCTACTACGTGCAAGTTTGGTCTAGTTTTCGACTTATACTTCAGTGTGGATGAATTGAAAGCCGAAAATAGTATACCCTCATCCCAATCAATCGGTTTCTTTAAGTACCCCCATATTATTTTGTCCCCTCTTAATGCATGGAAGACGCAAAAATTAAAATTTCATAAGTATTTTGTTCTATGTGGTTAAATACATTTCTTTTAAACTTTTGTAATTGGTCTTTAATATATGATTTCTTATGGAGGGTCAATGTAGATTATGTTGGAAATGTAACTTGAAAATAGGTTTGGAAGTACGGAGTGTACACCCATTAAGTCATTAAACCTCTCGACTCAAATAATGGTGTTGCAGAAATCAGGTAGGTGATGAGGTCAGTGAGTTATATGGTGTTGCAGAAATCAGGTAGGTGACAGAGTTATTCTCTTCGGTAAGTAAACTCTAAACGCTGATGAGTTCAGTAAGTTATACTCTTCAGTGACTTAACTCTAAACGACATCGTCAAGGAATATTCTCATAAGAGGGTTCAACCCGTCAATGAGAAAGCTCATGAGTAAGAGATCTCATCAGTGAGTATACTTAGGGAGCAAGCTTGTTCAACGAGTAATATCATTAGCATACTTGCTGATGAGCTTCTGACTTTCGAACTCATTTACTACTAAATTGTAACGGTTTTGATATATTCAGACGCAGCTTTATCTGCAGATTAATAATCATATTCACTTGGTTTTGTAACAACTATTGCTAAAATAGAAAAACAATATGATGAGATTAATAGGCTGATGAATTCTTATAATTTCATTGACACGAGTACTCTTTATATGAAGGAAACATCATGCATGAGATACACACACAAAAACATAAACACTTATAAGTGAAAGAGTTTTTATATTTGTGCATAATAACTCTCTGGATTATTACAAAAAGATATTTGTATAACTCAAGAAAATAAGGTCGAATAAAGCTGTTTTTTTTAATTTTGATATGTCTTTTAAGCAGTTAACCATAGCTAAATATCGCTTATGTACTTATGGAACCGCCATTTTTTTATTACTATTCTTCGAATTTCTGTTGTTGATCATGGTTTGCAAATTTCTAAGAAATTCAGGCTATGTATATGATTCTTCAAGTTGATTATTTTATTATGGATTTAGTAAAATACAAAAAATCATAAAAAGTTGTCCTGTTCTGTTAATAAAGTGGATAAAACTGTAAAAAAAATTACGAAACATAAAATACATAGTTTGACACGTTAAAATTAGTATTAAAAAATACAAAACCAAAAATCTTAAAAGAGGATAAAGCAGGTTATATGAAGGGTGAGACAGATAAGGAAGAGCACCAATTGTATAAGTTTTTTTTGTTTGTTTTTTTAGAACGACAAGTTAGTTGTTAGTGATTCGAACCCACAATGACATTCAATTGGGCAGTTCGTAAGACTCGAACTTTCGCCTTTGGGGATAAACCTCACTCTTTTTTATTGTGTTCAAGGAATATTTCGGATCTTAATTTTTTTTATTGTGCTTTACTCTTTAAATGGATTTGGAGATTTATGACTCAACTTGATGCTTTGTTGGTGTCGGTAATTAAGGCTAATCATGGGCCAGGTGGAAATCTTGAGCGAGATGTTCCTGTGGGTAAGTTGTCTATTTGGCTTGATTGTATATGTAGTATGACCCGGTTAAAAGATAAAGGAGTGGATTTGCTCTCGTATGTTCAATTAAAAAGTGGGGAATGGTAAAGATACTCTTTTATGTTGGATCGATGACGGTCCTTTGAAAGCAAAGTTTCCCCGTTTGTTTACTTTAGAGAACAAACAAGTCACTGTTTTTGATAAAATCCATAATGGTTTTCATTATGGTTTTAAAAGGACGCATAGGGGGCGTGTTGAAAGCATTCAAATGGACAAATTAACAAACAAGATTAGTATGGTTGCGTTTTCTGAGGATCATGATAGGTGGTTGTGGTCTCTGGATGGTGAGGGGCTTTTTTCGGTCAGCTCGGTTCAAAAATGTATAGATGATGCGTATTGTTTGGATGAGTTACGTACAAGATAGATTAAGGTGGTCCTTATCAAAGTGAACATTCTGGCTTGGCGTATAGAGTGGAATAAGCTTCCGTCCAGATTTAATACGTCTTTAACGAGGTTGGAAGTGCCTTCCATTATGTGTCCAGTTTGTCAGGTGGGGATCAAGACCATAGATCATTTATTCTTTTCTTGTCTGTTTGCTTCTGCTATTGTTTCAAAGATTCAAGTGTGGTGGGGGCTTCCTGTTTCAGGCTCTATACTTACTAGGATTGACTTAATTGGTTAGAAGAGTTGAAGATTAGGCGGGAGTTGAAAGACTATTTGGAAGGTACAATGCTCGTTTCCTGGTGGATTATATGGAACTATCGTAATAAGCTGATTTTCTCATCTGATGTTCCAGCAAAGGGTTCTCTTTATGACTTTATTGTTCATTATGCGTTTGTTTGGTCTAATACCAGAGGTAGGAGAAAGATAGATATGGTTGGTTGGCTTAAATGTCCTTTGACTGCGCTTTTGTAATTGTTGTGTTGTTCGAGTTTTAGCTCCTTGCTAGGCTCGTTAATAAAATCGTTGTTCTAAAAAAAATCTATAATTATGTACTCCATACAATTATTGGTCATTGCATGGTGGATGATGAGGAACAACTCGTACACAAAGACAAATACAGAGCATCTTGGAGAACTTATAAGTGACGTGCACACTTTGTCATAGAACGACAATCAACCATTTGATTTGGATGAAATCCAATTGAAGTAGGCGATGTTAACGTTGTTGAAAATGATGTCCTTGTTTCGTCTTTTAACGGAAAATGACGACTCACAAATTTTTATTTAAATCTTCAAAGTATAGTTGTTTGTTTGCTCCTTTGTTTTTTAGCATATGTAAACATCTTAGAAAACTACTCCACTAATTAAGTTCTAGTTCAAATAACCTATAATCCAAGCATATCAATTAATAGACAAATTTTGCATCTACAAATTTTATAAGATAACACACGTACTATTGAATCACACATACCATATTGAGATTTGTCATTTGTCCATGAACACCTTGCATTTTCAACTTCTCTAAATAACTATTCCCGTCCTGTCCTTTTCAATTCTACTGACTCAAACATGTTGGTGATTTTAGTGTCATCAGTTATTTTATTGATTGTGTTATTAGTATTTTAATTATTAACTAGATATGGTTTATTTTTAGATAAGATTAGGAGGTGCCTTGTTTTACAAGAATAGGGTTATTATATATAGATGATTAGGGTTGTAATCTTATAGGTTGAATAATATGAATGGTTTAGTGATTTAATATCATTATTGGGAGAGAGATCGGCCTCTCGAAAGTTGATCACCTATCTTTATTTATCGTTATTTTCCTCTATCAATTCTATTATCGTTCCAGTTCGTTATTAGTTGTCATTAGCAATTATCATTAATTGTGATTGCCTTGATTGACATTAGCATTTATGTATCATTAATTGTGATTGTCATTTTCCTTGTATAGTCTCATGGCTCATCTATATATAAAGATGGCTACTGATGAATAGGGAGATATGAAGAATAATCAATTCTAATATGGTATCACAGCCTCCCAAAAAGATCCTCTCATAAACCCTAATACAATTTTTTTTTTTTTGCATCACAGTTGCTTCTTTTTATTTGCTGCTTGTTTTCTCCTTTGCCATAGCCTCATGGCAGGAGATACGCCAACACCGCCAAAGCCACCAATTGATAAAGCCTATTCCATTGCAAGTATCAAGGCATGTATACCCACCCCTCTTGATCTTGATAAATTAAATTATAACTCTTGGAGCTCGTTGTTTCAACGATTCTGTAAGACCTATGAAGTTCATCACCATCTTGCCGCCCCCTCAACGACAGCCACCTCCACGGTCGATCCTCTACATGACACCAACGACTCTCTTGTCGTCATGTGGATCTATGCGACCATCTCTCCCAAACTTGTGGAGATGATTGTTGATGTTGATTCTACCGCCCATGGAGTGTGGAACCGTTTGAAAGATCTCTTCCATGACAATAAGGATGCCCGCATCACACAACTCGACAATGAGATCCGCAACATGGCGATTGGCAACTTATCCATCACCGACTTTTTCCAACAACTAAAGTCAAAAGCCGATCGCCTTGCCAATCTTGAATCCCCGGTTAAAGACACTAGTCTTGTAACCTATGCCATTAATGGGGTTCGTAGCAAGTATCCCGATGCCGCTCGTGTGATTCGTCTTCGCGAAAAAGCACCCACGTTTGATGAGTTGCGGTCTTTGATGCTACTTGAGGAAAGCGACATGTCTAATTCCTCACATGGTAATTCTAGTTTTCATAACACTTCATCTTCTCCCACGGTGCTCGTTGCGTCTACTTCTAATGCTAATAAAATGCGTACTATGAGCACTTCGGGTTTGGATGTGTGTCGGAATTTTCAGCGGGGCTCGTGCACGTATGGTGCACGTTGTAAATTCGTGCATGGGGCAAATGATCTTAGACCAAGACCTTCGAATGTTTCTGCTCCTCAAAGTAGGGCTGCTACTGTTCCTCCAAATGCTCGTACTACACCAAGCCATAATAATGAGTCACAAAAGCCAACTGTCCAGACTTAAAATCTACCCTCTGGAATGCCCTACGTGTCCTCTAATGTGCAGCCTACTTACATAGGTGGTCCAACTAACATGGGCTATCTTTTCTTTAATACTGGGCCAGGAGTTTACAACCCTTATGTGCCATCACCCCAAGCCCACCTGACCTCCACTCACGGTCTTTTTCAGCCGGCCCAACATCCCTTGCAGGCCCATCAGTTTCAGTCAGCCCAACAATTTCAGCCGGCCCAACAACTTCAATACGGGCTGAGTGGCCCACCAGGATTCGGCAGCCCCAATATGAAGCCTATTGCTCCACCGCAAGCATCACATCAGGCCACTATGCTACCTCATGCATTTCAGACAATGACACTTCAAGAACCCGCTTGGAATATGGATACTGAGGCATCCTCTCACCTTGCCGAGAACACAGGTATGCTCACGTCCTTTAGCAATCCAAGCATGTATAAATCTGTATTTGTTGGCAATGGCCAACCTATACTTGTGACTCACACGGGCCATAGTCTTTTGCACACGCTACACAAACCCCTTCACCTTCATCATGTCCTTGTTACACCTAATATCATCAAAAATTTGATTTATGTTCGTCAATTTACTCGTGATAATAATGTGTCTGTTGATTTCGATGCTTATGGTTTTTCTGTGAAGGATTACCAGACCCGTCGGCTTCTGCTCCGTTGTGATAGTACCGGCGATCTCTACCCTGTCACTCAACAACCATCCACCACTTCGACCTTTGCTTTGATTACTTTGAGTCCTACTACGTGGCATAGACGACTTGGACACCCAAGTGACGATGTGCTCCGTCGTTTAGAGTCCTCTCATTTTATTTCCTGTAATAAATCAAAGTTGTCCGCTTTGTGTCATGCTTGTCAATTAGGTAAACATACCAAGCTTCCTTTTTACAGTTCTGTTTCGCATGTTGCGTCTGTGTTTGACATTGTTCACTCTGATTTGTGGACATCCCCTATATCAAGTGAAAGTGGTATTAAATACTATGCTATCTTTTTGGATCATTTCTCTCATTATGTTTGGGTGTATCCTCTACTTCATAAATCAGATTTATTTGATACCTTTGTTACTTTTCGTGCATACGTTAACCAACAATTTAATGTAGATATTAAGGCCTTGCAGTGTGACCATGGCGGCGAATTTGACAACACTCGCTTCCACACCCTTTTTCGGCAACATGGCATCCAGTTTCGGTTCTCTTGTCCCAAAACCTCCCAACAAAATGGGAAATCGGAACGGATGTTACGTACCCTTAACAACATTACCCGTACATTGCTCTTTCAAGCACACATACCACCCTCGTATTGGGTGGAAGCCCTCAACATGGCCGCCCATCTACTAAATATACTTCCATCTAGTGCTATTAATAATGAAATCCCATTTACTAAGCTTTACAATAAACCACCAACCTATGATCACTTACGTGTGTTTGGCTGTCTTTGCTTTCCTCACATTTTCTTTGATCACAAACTTCAACCCCGATCCACGGCTTGTGTATTTTTGGGCTACCCGGCTCTACACCGTGGGTATCGGTGCCTTGACCTCTCTACCAACAAAATCATTATTTCCCGTCACGTCAACTTTGATGAAGAGCAATTTCCATTTGGCTCTATGACACCAGATACCCCACCTTCATACGACTTTTTGCTTACACCTCACAATCCCATTCCACCCATGCTAAACACACATGCATCTTCCCCTCCACCTAACATACCATTTCCACCCATGCTATACCACTATGCTTTTTTCCACATCCTCCATCCTATCTATTACGATTTACTCAAAACCAATTACGCCTCCTATTGTTGAACCAATTGGCAACACCTCTCACCTCAACGGGGATTACACCTACCACTACTTCATTCCAGCAGCTTCTCGCTAGCACATCTAAAAAATTCCGCATTATCCATTACCACTCATACTAGGCCCAACCATAACATACATCGCGTTCTCATCCCTCACCTGCCATACTCAGGAACCACAAGCCCTATAACTGCGTCCATCCCATTGCCTTAACTACTCCATATCCCTGTCACGCCACCCAAACCCACGAATAACACCATGTCCTAACACCTACACTCACCTTTATGGTCTCACCGGTGCGGAGACAGCACGGAATATCTAAACCTCTTGAACGTTATGAATTGTCATTATAACCTCTACCTCACCTATTTCCTCGCTCTCACATACTTGCTCTTCTTGCATACGAATCATATATGATTTTCGCAATTCGTGACTGAAACAAAATTGAAAAAGTTCGTCGGAATCACAAATCATATATGATTTTATGAAATCATATATGATTTTCGCAATTCGTGACTGAAACAAAATTGAAAAAAGTTAGTTAGAATCACAAATCATATATGATTTTATGAAATCATATATGATTCGTTATACGAATCATATATGATTCGTTATACGAATCATATATGATTTTCGCAATTCGTGACTGAAAAAAAATATCGAAAAAAAGTTCCTCGAAAGTATATCGTGTCACCCGTCTACTGAAAGATAAAAAAATACTCGTCGCGATGGTGTATTTTTTGTCGTGTGACGATTTACCGTTTGTAAGATATTTAATTTTTAAAAAAGAGGTGAAAAGTGGGTTTTTTTATTTTTGATGAAAAAATAGATGGTTGAGATTGATTCATTGGATCTATGACAAATAATGGGTCTATGTTGATCTTAACTCTACATCGTTGATGTCAAATGCTAAAGTTTGATGAATTTGGATTTTTTAGGGATAAAGTCTTATAAATTAATGATTGATCTGCAAGGCATCAGTGATCCTGAATCTATTAACTTTTGATAAAATGGCTGAGATTATTTAGTTATTTTTTTCATCATGTTATGTTAGTGATTTGGTGATTGTAGTTTTGAATTGATGATGATGATAACCCGTTTGGGGTTTCATTTTGTCGAATTGTTAGAATTTTAATATTTGATTTGTGATTATTGGGGGTGTTTAGAATTGTTCAATTTACTTAACTACTACTTACGTTCTACATTAATTTTCTTTTCTTTTTCTTTTTATTATGTTATGATTGTTCAGTGTTAAAAATAATTATTGAATTTGTTCAAGTTAATCATTTTCAAATCTTAAAAAAAGAATAAGCAATATGATTAAAAACGTGTAACCGCTTAAAATCATTACTATCAATAATGATTATTAAAAATGTGTAACCGCATCCATAATATAAATCCACACAAACCATTACATATCTCCTACACACAAATGTTTTTTGTTACAGCAAAAATAGTCTCTCAATATACCCTCAATTTCACTCATCAACTCTTACTGGTACTTACTTCAGAGATTCTTTATTTTTTCGTTAGAAAAATGCTTAGCCAGATAACATTTACTCGCCGCAAAATATAGTCACAGGGTACCCGCCGCCGCATTGCGCAGGTATCCGACTAGTTGTACTAAAACATGTCTAGGAATCCAGGATTAAATTCTTGTTCCACAAATACTCAACATCACTTGTAATTTTGAGCGATGACTAGAAATGTACCGGACCATTGGTTGTCAATATTCGAAGATAGGAAATTAAATCATAGTAATTTAACATAATCTAGAGTTAGGACGAGTCAAGCCGCTCATGAGAAGTTCAAAATCTAATTGATAAAAAGCTCGAATGAGTCGAGCTTAAACGAGCTCGGGCCTAAACTAGAACTTATTTAATAATCAAGCTCGAGCTCGGGGCCAGTTGACATATGATTTGTTTAATATTGAAGTTTGGACTTTGGAATGTACTTTGCTACGGTATTTGTATTTTTTAAGTGATTGCTTAATAAATAAAGTCCAACATCTCACGGGAAAAAGAAGGTAAATGGGGTTAAAGTCATTATTCCCTCAAACAAGAGCTCTTATTTTGTAACTTGTTTTAAGTCGTGATAATGTGGAAGGTGGCAATGTACAATGTACAATGTACGTGACTCAAGTTGAGTTTCATCGTGTGATTAAACCAAGAAACGCAGAGATTAACCTACCACACATTTTCACCCAACGCCACGGAATTTCAAGTAATCGTTTGTTCTTTCATGGTCAAAGTTGAGAAGATGTTTTGGTTTGATTCAAGAAGCAAGTTTATGCCGATAAACGTTGTACATGTATGTTTTAACAAATCAAGTTGTGGGCCAAATCGTCGAAAGGGTGGAATTACACACGGTCCTTATGTCTTGGGTTAACCCGAGTAGTCGCTGAAAGCTCATATGTCGGCATGTTGCGCATGCTTTGGCATAATGTCAAATGGGTCTCGTCTCGCTAGTATACCACGAATATAGTATCAACTATATATCAAGCATATTTCTATATGCATGACTGTGACATATTTGCATGTGGCGGACATACAATGATTGGACGACCTCTACCGATAGTTCACTACACCATATATGTAGTGGGGGTAATCCATCATATGAAGTTGAACTTTTTAATTATGATCAGTATATAAATTGTTCGAGTGTTAAAAACTTTTATAAACACAGTCACAAACTAATTAGTTTGATCAATACAACTCTCACCAAGAACACAGATCATGAGAGAATATCACCGGAAAAACACACAAGAATATGGATAAAAAATAGAGATGGGTCCTCTTATAGCTTGATCTTCATACTTAAACTTTAGTCCCTAACTTGTAACACGGCTCAATACTGGAAGTAATAATCTTCGAGATTTTTGCCGAATAAAACAAGGCAAACAACAACACCAAAGTAAATTCGGCCAAGGAAAGCAATGCGCAAAATGACAACCCGGCACTCAAGGGGCCAAGGGTAGGATTGGGGAATTACGTCGTACCACCGATAAATGCATAAATTGAATCTACAAGCACTAGTGCAAACGTTAAGTTTGTTCGTGTACTAAAACAAAGAACATAAGTACTCTATATATAGTGATGATCTATTACTTTTGGAAGCACACCCGAACAACAATCGTTGTTTCATAATACAACGAGATAACGCAATTTGAATAAACAACGCATATTAGCACATGCATGTCTAAAGATATGTATAATGCAACTTGGCTTCTGGACTTAATTATGACATCTCAAATGCTCCACGTTTAATAGACATACAAGATATGTATAATGCAACATGTCTTCCCATCCGGGATTAGGGCATTTTAATTGCTCCACTTCCGGACTTAAGCCATTTCATAATCGTTGTAAATCTAATTATTTTTAGATAAAAAACAAGTTATAAGGAAGAGAATTGAGCTAAAAACGATTAGATAAAATCGAGTTGTGGCCTCGAGAGCAAACTGTGGAAAGGGTGGACCAACACAGTACGGTTCTTATTGTTGAGCTCTCAGTTTCAATTAGTTGGCGGGATGATTGTTATGTTTTTTTCATTTCCTGACTTGCAACGCGCAGTTAGTTCTGGATTAATGTTCAAAGCTGATTGTAAAACCAAAGGTGAGCTAGCGTTCCAGAATGAAAGATTTCCAGCCAATTTCCCCGTAACAGGCCTGTAAAACAATCATAAATTCATATTAGGGTAACGTGTACACAAAAACAGCACCAATTAAAAAGGTTGCTAACTGTTGTTATATACCATGTGAAAATATTCTTTTTCGAAAATGATTAATTTGACTCATGCATGCTAGACTTATTTGTAATGTATGTTAACAACTTTGAACTTTTAATTTGATCGTTACTCACATTGAGGAGGTTATGACTGAGAAAAGCTCCATCCCACACACATCTGCAATCTCTGCTGCAGCAAAGAATGGAGGAACAATGATAAGATCGCCTTCTTCCACTTTTGTGTCCAGATCGGTCTTTCCTGTACTACCTACGACCCGTATCTTACCACTTCCCTTAGTAACATAACTCAAGACCACCGACCCGTCTGCTGTATAAGTTGGAGCCAACATAGCATTGCCTTCCAACTTCACAAACCTTGCACTTAAACCAATTCCACCAAGGGTCGGAATCTTCTCTTCTGTCACAGAATTTACCATCCCAGCCTCCTTCACAACTACATCCGCTGATGGGGTAACAATGGTGGCATGTATAGTGTCTAATATATGTTTGCTTGGTTCTGGAATCTTGATTCCTTCCTCGAGTACAGTGATCAAGGTTTCATGTTGGTTGGATACAAGGGTTTTTGCTTCTTTTCGGTCGAGACTGAAGATTCTAGCAACAAAATCAGACTGGAATCCAGCTAGAATTCCCAAAGCTCCAGCCATAAAAAAATATGTGAATTGGCCAGGCTCTAGGGCTTTAGAGGTTTCACCCAAGAATATAATGACAACATCTGTATTAGAGGCGTTGAACCACCACGACATCACTCCCATTGACATTGGAATCACGTCTCCTTTCTTGATCACCACAATCGTTTCTTCCGAACTGTTTGGTGGTATCAATCCAACTGTGCAGCTACCTGTACATGCATGCATGCACATATTCGTTATGATCAATTTACATTTAAACAAGTTGTAACGACCCACTCCGGAAAGGAGGCCGAAACGTCATAATCATGGTGTCATATCAAAGCATAATAAAGGCATAAAGTCATAAATGATAACATAGGACAAGGTGGAAAGTCGGAATCAAACATCGGCTCCCAATTATGAGACCAACATGAATAACGTAAAAGAAGTCTAAAGGACGAAACATGTGTCCAAGATAGTATAGCACATCAAAATGTCTGCGATATAAAGAAAGGAAGCTAAATAGGTCACTTCCTAATCACACACTCTCTCATTCCCAATCTCCCTCTAGATACCTGCCGTATAAGAAAGAGAAAGAAAATACGGCTGAGCATAACGCTCAGTGAACGGATATAATAACAATGTAATTAATAAGTATGAATCCTGGATAGTAAATACAAAGTAGCGGAAAGATCAAAAGTGTCATGAGGAAACCTGGAGAATGCGTCATGAAGAATAGGAAATAAACATGTAAAGCATGGTAATACGAAGTAAAGATGTCATGAAATATCATGGATAGTATAAACATAAATAATAAGGAATGCCCACGAGCTCATATAATCATACATGTCATAATAATAATGTCGTGAATACATGCATATAATAGAGGGGCTGCCTCAACATGTAATAGAGGGGTGACCTCTTATAATAATATGGGTGGAGGGATCAGCTCCAATGTGATGGGATGTAGAGCACACACCAACCAATCACCATGAACGTGTAAACATGTAAACTAGGATGCACCCATACGCCCCTGAATAATAATGGCCAAACATGAAATATAATCTGGTAACATGAAAAGGGACGCCGCGTGAAATCACTCTCAACGCGAAAGAGTCGTGACACAGGTGCCTCATGTGTCACGGTCATGGTACCTCCATGACTAGGTGGTAAGTCATGTAAATCATGGTCATGCGTATATATAGCTCGGGCAATAGAATAAGTCTTGAAATCAAACATGTAAAGGATCATGGCAAAAGACATAAAAATGGGGAAGCATAGCAGTTCTGGGGATGAATCATGAAAAGAAAGAATGTCCTTACTGAAAGGACGGAATATCCGTACCTTATGTCCAGCAGTAACGGAAAGAGATGGATAAGAAGATGGAAGCTACTCCTGCTTAATGCGATCTACATGTTAAAGGACATATATAAGTTACTTGTTCATGATTAAGGTTACTTTCCATTTTTAGCAACTTTCTATTTTTAGCAACTTTCTATTTTTAGTAACTTTCTATCAAATTGTTATATCATTCAATGATGCTTAAATAACATTACACTTTTCTAGGTAAATTAACATGACTTTTCTTGACTAAAAACACATTCAAAACCATCTTTTGAAAATTCAGCCAAAAATCACAGGTCACCATATGATATTCTAATGTGTCCCCATAAAAATAAATTTTAATCAATTCGAATTATAAGTGGTCCCTAGCCCTTAGTTAATCAAAACAGTCCCAAGCTGACCTGGACACAGAAAACTTATGAAAGTTTACGGTATAATTGACCCGTTAAACCACTTAATTTAATTATAAGAAAAAATACAGAGGACACACATATTACGTTAGTTTAACTTTTCAAAATTAGCCCTCAAATCCTTATGTGAATTTTACTAAAAATTCAAACCCTAAAAGTAAAATTTCGGAGGTTGGATTTCCAGAACGACACTTTTTGCTTGCTTAAATTCGAAAAAACTGACCCCGCATGATTTAATTTTCACTATCCCCCACTATCCCCCCCCCCCCTCCAATTGACTTGAGGGGCCAAAGATTTTTCAGAAGTATATTTCGTTTTTCCTACCCTTTAAACTCCAGAAACATAATAAAATCTATTTTTATCATTGAGTTATGATCTGTTGAACACAACCCAAAATTCTGCCTAGTTTTTAATTAAGAAAAACCCAATCAATTTCATGTTCTAATGTTCTTGTCTGTATTAATATGGGATCAAAAACATATAAATTTAATAACAACCCTACTAGATGAGAGAAGGAATGACACCAAGGATGAAACGGATCAATACCCAAAATAGGAAGAAGAACTTTATTACTAGGATCACCCAATGATTTAAAACTTCTAATCTATAAAATCTTCAAACAACAATGGAATGATAATTTTGACCAAGAGGAATTTTGAGTGAATACTGGATGAAGAGAGAAGAGTTGGGGACGTGTAAGTAAATTTATAGTGGTGAGGGGGATAAACACCAATAAATTGTGCAACAATTGACACACTGTTTCCAAAAGTATTACGAACTATATTCCGTTAATTGATCACAACTAGTCAATTTTAAACCCTTTTTAGATATACACAATAATTACTTCCAAATTTCTAATGCTTATCTACTAAAAAAAATCTTTTTTTTTAATTTAAATACTTTATACCAAAATACCATTATTTCCAAAAATCCATAACTTAAGGTTTTAGATTCAAATTCCTTCATAATACCATAGGTTTATATTTATTCAAATAATATTTGAAATGAAAAACTCAAATTTCAAAAATGCGGGTTTTACAACTCTTCCCCTCTAAAAAAAATTTCGTCCTCGAAATAGAAAACAAAATTATGGGTTTTTACAACTCATAGATTTTCCCCGGTAAAGGAAACCCTAAAAATGAACTCAGGAGCATGAATGTCCCGAATATAACACGACGCAATGGCAGTCACTGAAGCAGGGTGTACATGCTAACCATTGGTTCTATACCCAAAACATGTCTAACTTGCACATGGTCCTAAGGGAATGTTTATATATTAACTAACGAATCTTGTCAACAAACTGTAGGTAGGAAGATCTCATAGCACTCATGGGTAATACGAGCGTAGCTCCTTCAGAAGGCTGGATATACATAATACATGATCAAGCTTATGAAAAGTTCACATCTATTTGACCCACTTAAACAATTCGAAAAATTATGAAAAAAATAGGAAAGTCCCTGACATTATGAATAACTTGCTGCATAAATTTCAAAACCCAATTCATTACCAATTATGAATTAAAATTCGTACACTAAAAGTATAATTTTCAGATTTAATTTCCAGTTTTGACACTTCATCTTGTAAATTCGAAAAAGTGTCCTTCCCGACCTCGGATTGACACAAGGCCGGATGTTTTGGAAAATAGATTCGATGAACTACAATTTAGACTCCAGAAACATAATGAAAGCTATTTTTATCATTGATTTATGACCCGTTGAACACAACCCAAAATTCTGCCCAGTTTTTAATTAAGAAAAACCCAATCAATTTCATGTTCTAATGTTCTTGTTCTTATTAATTATGATCAAAAACATAAATAAACATCATGCTAACCTTACTAGATGAGGAAGAAGGACACCAAGATAAACACGGATCAATACACCAAATAGAAGAAGAACTTTATTACTAGGATCACCCGAATGATTTAAAACTTCTAATCTTAAAATCTTAAAATCTTCTAACCTTACTAGATGAAGAAGAATGACACCAAGATGAACCCGAATGATTTAAAACTCGATGTGTTGTCGTTGTACATTAGACGTTCAACGTATGAGTCAATGTGTTATCGTTGTACATTAGACGTTCAACGGATGAGTCGATATGTTATTGTTGTACATTAGACGTTCAACGGATGACTGGATATGATGTCGTTGTACATTAGACGTTCAACGGATGACTCGGTGTGTTGTCGTTGTACATTAGACGTTCAACGTATGAGTCAATGTGTTATCGTTGTACATTAGACGTTCAACGGATGAGTCAATGTGTTATCGTTGTACATTAGACGTTCAACGTATGAGTCAATGTGTTATCGTTGTACATTAGACGTTCAACGGATGAGTCGATATGTTATTGTTGTACATTAGACGTTCAACGGATGACTGGATATGATGTCGTTGTACATTAGACGTTCAACGGATGACTCGGTGTGTTGTCGTTGTACATTAGACGTTCAACGTATGAGTCAATGTGTTATCGTTGTACATTAGACGTTCAACTAATGATGTCCAATTGTATCGTTTTACATTAGACGTTCAATGGATGAGTCAATAAGTTCCATCGTTGTAACATTAACGTTCAACGGATGACCGATGTGTTTGTCGTTGTACATTAGTGGACTTCAACTTATGAGTCGAATGTTATTCGTGTACTTAGACTATCAACGGATGAGTCAAGTGTGTGTTATCGTTGTAACATTAGACTTTCAACGGAATGAGTCAAGTGTTATCGTTGTAACATTAGACGTTCAACGTATGAAGTCGATATGTTATGTGTTTGTACATTAACTTCACGGATGACTGATATGATGTCGTTGTACAGTGAAGACGTTCAACGATGACCGGTGTGTTGTCGTTGTACATTAGACGTTCAACGTATGAGTCAATGTGTTATCGTTGTACATTAGACGTTCAACGTATGAGTCAATGTGTTATCGTTGTGCATTAGACGTTCAACGTATGAGTCAATGTGTTATCGTTGTACATTAGACGTTCAACGGATGAGTCAATGTGTTATCGTTGTACATTAGACGTTCAACGTATGAGTCAATAATGTTTTTATCGTTGTACATTAGACTTTAAACGATGACTCGATGATTTAGTCGTTGTACATTAGACGTTCAACGATATGTAGTCAATGTGTTACGTTGTAACATGTAGAACGTTCACGGAAGAGTCAATGTGTTTATTTGTTGTACATATACGTTCAACGGATTGACTGGATATGATGTCGTTGTACATTAGACGTCAATGGATGAACTCAGTGTGTTGTCGTTGTAACATTAGACTTTAAACGAATGATCAATGTGTTACGTTGTGCATTAGACGTTCAACGTACGAGTCATATGTATGGTTATACTCCGTCAAATACTCCCGCCAAATTCTCCCTCCAAAAAACTTTTTTTACCATAAAAGCAGATATTATCCTCACAATCACCCACATATCACACACATTCTTACCATCACAACCACAAACATATCACACTGCTATTATGGTGAAGATGGTGCCATATGAAGCTTTTGCGTGTCCTTGTGGATCCGGAGATGTAGTTCTGCGAGAGTCGTATAAACCTAAAACCCGTGGTAAACTATACTATGCATGTCCACGATCAAAGGTGAACAATCACATGTTTTTTATTTGTGTAATATACAAAATAATGTTGTTGTTGTAAAAAACTTATTAGCTATACAGCTTTTAACAGCCTTCTCGAATACAATCTTTCGGATGTAATTTTGTTTATGGAATGAGGAACGAGTCCGTCTCCTGGTTGGTTCTCCTGGTGCTTCAACGACTCCAATTCATTCTCCAGGATCTTCATCGACTCCAATTTATTCTCCAGGAGCTTCAACGACTCCAATTTATTCTCCAGGATCATCATCGACTCTAATTTATTCTCCAGGAGCTTTAAGAAATGCAGAGTGCTCAAACTGCAAGCACTTGCTTGATAAGATAACGGTACTCGAGGCAATGTTAGAAATGTATAAGATCCGGAACAACACACAACTTAATTAAGCTTGCACTACTTCACGAAGTTATCATGAAAAGGAAGAATGTCCTTTCTGAAAGGACGGAATATCCGTACCGATAGTTCAAAGACGAATACAAAGTATTCAGAATCCGTACCTTATTTGAATGAATGAAAGACCACAAATAGACGGAGATTAATCCAAGGTCACCAACTCTACAAGAATATACTTATAATGTTACTTTTATTAAATTACGATTGACCTCTCAAAAGTTTTCAAAGGTTATATCATTCTATGATGCTTAAATAACTTTACAATTTTCTAGGTAAATTAACATGACTTTCTTGACTTAAAAACTCATTCAAAACATCTTTAAAAATTCAACCAAAAATTACAGGTCACCTATGATATGTCTAATGTGTCCCCATAAAATAAATTTAATCAATTCGAATTTTAAGTGGTCCCTTGACCCTTGTTAATCAAAACAGTCCCAAAACTGACTGGGCAGAAACTTATGAAAAGTTTACGTCTATTTGACCAAGTTAAACCCCTTAATTAATTATAAGAAAAATCACAGAGGTCACACATATTACTTAGTTTAACATATTCAAAAATTAGCCCTCAAATCCTTATGGTGATTTTATTAAAATTCAAACCCTAAAAGTAAAATTTTCGGAGTTGATTTCCAGAACTGACACTTTTTCTTGTAAATTCGAAAAACTGACCTTCCCTACCTCCAATTGACTTGAGGCCGGATTTTTCAGAAAGTATATTCGTTTTGCTACCCTTTAGACTCCAGAAACATAATAAAATCTATTTTTATCATTGAGTTATGATCTGTTGAACACAACCCAAAATTCTGCCTAGTTTTTAATTAAGAAAAACCCAATCAATTTCATGTTCTAATGTTCTTGTTCTTATTAATTATGATCAAAAACATAAAAATTTAATATGCTAACCTTACTAGATGAAGAAGAATGACACCAAGATGAACACGGATCAATACACCAAATAGAAGAAGAACTTTATTACTAGGATCACCCGAATGATTTAAAACTTCTAATCTTAAAATCTTCAAAACAACAATGGAGGATAATTTAACAGAGGAATTTGAGTGAACTGGATGAGAGAGAGAGTTGGGGACGTGTAGTATTTATAGTGGTGAGGGGATAATCACCAATTAATTGTGCAGACAATTACACACTTGTTTCCAAAAGTATTTACACTCTATTCCTTAATTATCACAACTAAGTCAAATTTACCCTTTTTAGATATACACAATAATTACTTCCAAATTTCTAATGCTTATCTACTAAAAAAAATTTTTTTTTTTTATTTAAATACTTTATACCAAAATACCATTATTTCCAAAAATCCATAACTTAAGGTTTTTATTTTCAAATTCTTTTCATATACCATAGGTTATATTTCAAAATTAATATTTTGAAATGAAAAACTCAAATTTCAAAAATGCGGGTTTTACACAAGTTATCGTGTTTGTGGTCATTTGTGCATATATATATATTATATACGTACGTATACCTTGAACAACATAGCCGATTTTAGAGGAATCAGCATAATGAGGAAGCGCAAGGCCTCGAGGGTGGAGAAGAAGCTTTGCAGCACCAAGCTGAAACTGACTCAACAATGGTGTTGTTGAGTTTGACCATAGATAATAACCACCTCCTTCTCCCTCGTGTGCTGTAGTGTCTTCTTTCCCGGCCATTATTTTCATCGCCATTTTAATGAAAGAGAGTTTGCGAAATTCAAAGAAATTAAGGTTTGCTACTTATAACAATACTGGACCACGTTCAATCATACACTTTGACGTAGGAAAAGCAATAAATGATGCGGTGCTCATAAGGTTTTAGGACCATATATATGTCATGTGTCAATCAGGTTCTTAACAAAGAAAGTGACGTGCAACTTGTTGAATATGTTAAATTTGGCCCACGGAAAGAAACAATCAGCTTGCTAAAATTTGAAATCCAGCATGCATGGTTGAAACCTTGAAGATTAATAATGTGAGCAAATCAAATGGATTGCCAGCTATATTACCACAAGCATTTTACGAGTATATGTTTTTCGTAAAAAGGATATTTATTCTTTGCATTACGTATGTTGGCTTATTTGCTTATAGGCTTGCTAGCACTGTTTATCCTTAAGGTTACGTAGGGTCACGCGTGAACCCCTTCCTTCACGCGTTAAGGCTGCTACACACCCCTCCCCTTCATGCGCGGCCATCAGAATTTTCGGGTGGTAGTCATCTCCACCTTTGATTTATTATTTATATGTGTGTGAGTGTGTTGTGGTATATAATAATAGTTCATGAACAATGGAGAGCCACGGATGGTCTGATGGAGTTAATCTTGAACTTTTAAAGGTCTAAAGATACAATTTAAACTCGGAATAGCTGTTAAGAAAAAGGATTCTGAATATAACAAAACAAAAATCAATACGTACAAAAAACAATTAAAACCAAATCGATCAAGCTAGGCCAAATAAAGCAATGGGCGAGGATAACTATTTGGAATACTTGGCACAGATATTTCGTCTGTTTCTTCACGCATTTCTAATATGAGAATTCAATTTTTATTTATATTATCACGAATATAAGAGTCAGGGTCGGTCCTGAGTATTTTGTTGCCTTGGACGAGTCGATAAAAAGATACCCTATAAACAAATAACACATATTCTAGAGGTTTATAACCTTGTTAAGTTACTCGATTTATCCTCGCGTCAATTTTTCTTAATAAATAAAACGCTACAATATAATGATTTAGTATTCAAATTACAAATTTGAAATAGATCTTTGAAACAAAATCATCATACGTTCCTTGAAGAAAGGCATCTAGTATCTTACTGTAATTGATATTGCGAAAAAAAAAGTCACATAATCGCAAGGATATGTTATATGTAACTATAAACAGCTCATGAATCCCAACACTAGACAATTGCCTAATTGAGCTCTAATATTGGCTAATTATAGGAAAAAGTCAATTAATTTAGACAAAGTTTATTAAATAAAATTGATCATATTTTCAACCCGGAGAAAATACAGTTGAAATATTATTTTTAGTTATAATCATTGTCCAGACATAATCCGCATATAATAACCTATGCGTACACGGGTTAAAAAACATAATACTAGAACGATATATAGTTTTTGTTATATAAAAAATTTATAGACGCACGAGATTATAAGTATCAAAATGAAAGCATTATTTATAAGTACACACCAAACAAATTTAGTTAAATATGATTATTAGTTGTATGTATATATTGAGTCTCATGCGTGTAATATTACAATTACAAAACATTAAACATTGCAAAAAAAATTATATGCTCAAAGTTAAAAAAAAGTTACGTTTTCCTTAACAAAAAATATCTACCAAATAATACAATATTGACATGTACTAAATGTATATTGTAGGCTTGTAGCTTGCAAAGAATTAGGTTGTGCGGAGTAACAACGTAACTCACCATTCAAAGGGAGAGTCACTCCCATTTTCTTATTCCGGTGGACAAAACTCGCGCGCGAGTTGTGGGTTTAATGGCGAACGACTCACCGATAGTGAGTGTTTAATTCGGCCCCACATGTTTTCAAACCGTTTGGTTTTTTTTTTTTTTTTAAATACCCCATTTTTTACCTATAAATACCCACTACTTCTTCGATTTTTATACACAACTCTTCCTAATTATATACAATCTCTCTAAAAAATTAACACTCATTTTTTTTCCAAATAACATGTCTCACCAAAACACTCCCCGACCCAACAAACGTCAACCAAGAGCCAACCGGAGCAATCCGCCGACACCTAAAGGCACGTTTGCGCTCCGAAACCCATCACCGAACACGAACTTGTTACGTCCACAATCATACTATCATCAACCTTACCCAAACCAACCATACCGAAACCCGGCACCGGCACCGCAACAACACGGGTTTTACGTTTACGGGTCACAACCAAACACTTTTCAGGATTACTCGTCCCAACCTTCATCGTTTCCATTTAGCCACCAAGACTACTCGTCACAAACTCAAATGGGTGGTTCGTCATCACAACCACGTACGGATCAAGTCCATTCTCCCATTAATGCATTTTCCCCGAAGAATTGTACACGCCTGATTTTTCGGACCCTTCGCAAGATAACACCGGATATTGGCAACCACCCAATCCTTACGAAACTTCGGCTGAACAAGTCACGACATCACCAACGAAGAAGAAGAAGGCGACCCGTAACCGCCAAAAAAGGAGGGTTCAAAGCGATGATGCACCCCGACAAATTCCGTGGACAATGCAGGAAGAAATTGCGTTGTGTAAAGGTTAGCTTGTTGTTTCTGAAAACAGCAAGCAGGGTAACTCGAGGAAGTCCAGTGGGTTTTGTCGTACATAGAGAGCAAAACATGGCATTACGGAAAACGAACGTATGATATGGTGATAGGAAAATGGAAGACGGTGCGCCCGGCCGTGGTTCGGTTTTGTGGGGTTTACAATAACATCATGCGTATGGGTCCGGAGAGTGAAGCCGGAGACGAAGATTACGTTCAGAATGCAATGATTCACTATCAAATTGATACCGGCATTCCCTTTAAACTTCGCCATTGTTGAGAGATTTTAAAAGATCATCCAAAATGGCAAGAAATAGCAATTCCAACCTTCAACACAGGGTCTGAGGGAAGTAGCAAGAGGCACAAGTCAACTAGTTCTAGTTCGTTCAACAAAGAGTCCGGGGAAGCTAGTATTAATCTAAATACTACTGTTGGCGACAACGATGATGATGATGTGCAGGAAATTCGACGACCACGAGGCAGGGACAAAGCGAAAGCTGCTGGGAAAAAGAGAGGGTCAAAATCATCGGCATCGGCATCGTCAAGCGTAAATGAGGATGCATTGGCTAGGTTGATGGTAACAGAGATGGGTGCTCAGGAGAAAGAAGAACGCTTAGCGCTTTTTGAGATCAAGAGGAGGGAGGTCGAATATCGGGAACGAGGGATAGAACAACAAGACATGAGGTTCTATCTCCAACCATACGATCACTTGACCGGGGACCAACGGAAGGCAATGGATGAAATAAGGGCAAAGATCAAGGCGAAGTATAACTTGCAGTATTAGTTTACGTTTAAGTATTTATTTTTCTATGTATCGTATCGTTTTTATTTTTAATGTATCGTTCAAGTTTTTTAATCTACGAATAAAAGTTTTTATTTAGTTAACGTTTTTATTAATTTCGTACGTTTACGTTTTTAATTTATGAATGAAAGTAAATTAAATAAAAAAATGTTGTGTAAGGTGAGTTTGGTATGAAAGGTGAGTATTAAAACGGTTGAAAGATGAGTGGTAAAGTTGGAGAGAGAAAGCTGACGTGACGCTGAGGTGGATGGTGAGTGATGCATCCTTACTCCACCCAGCCTTAAATACTTTGAAAGTTTTATTAGTGTCACATGTCCCACTCACCCTACACAACACGTTTTACAAATAATAAAAGGCTACTTTTTGATTTACAATTTCTCTCTCCAAACTATTGTCTTCTTCATCCGCCATTTTCTACCATTATCAGAAAAATTCAAATCTGTTTTTACTCCATTTTTTCTTTCATATCAATATAACATGGATCTAAAATTTGATGCCCTGAGCCGTCGCCCAGCTCGCCCAATACCAGGGCCACCCTCAAGTATTTGATGCCCTGGGCGTCGCCTAGCTCGCCCAATACCAGGGCCGGCGTCGCCCAGCTCGCCCAATACCAAGGCCGGCTCTGATAAGAGTGCTAGGTATCATAACACCATTAACACCGATACATCAACGCTACATCAACTTTAACACCATAACATCAACACACCAAAATACCCCCGTAATCATAACACCAATAACACCATTTTTTGGGATCCACCATTCTTTTCTTTTCTATTTATTTAACCAAACTAAATTATAACTAAATATTTAATTATTTAATAAAAATATATATTCTAATTAAAAAAATTAAAAACGAAAAAAAAAATGGGTTGGGCCTACCCTTATTTCTTCCCCTCCCTGTTTCTTCTTCGTCTGTGTCACACACAAAAACACACACACACATACACACACTACACACACACATTTAATAACACACACACACACAAACACACACAAACACATCACAAATATTTAGTTTTTAAAACAAACAAAAAAATACATACCAACGCCCGTTGGTGGAGCAGCGCCGGTACCAACGCCGTGGGGCAACGCCAACGCCGGGTATGATAACGCCACTAACGCGAACGCCACGGGGGTGGGTGTTACCATACCCAACCCTCTAAGGTTTACAATATTTTGTATATCTGTCACTTTTTTACTTCAGACATAAAGAAGACAAAAAAACATTAACCCATTGTACCTAGAGGGCTCGGATTGTTCCTATCAAATATAAGCTATTAAACTAGGATGGTTAGTGCACGGTATAATAGGTAACGGATGTCAATTTTCGACACGACATGAATCCGATACAAAGTTAAACAGTTTGAGTTGAGGATAAACAGGTTTGGGTCAAAAACATGTCAACCCGTCCAACCCATTTAATAAATGGGTCATGTTTGAGTTGAGTAAGTATTAAACAGGTCAACCCGTGAACCCAGTATATATAAGCCTCTAGAAATAAAATATATAACTTGAATTTTATGTTGGATTTGAATTAAATATTTTTTGTTATGTACATAATAAGAGTGAATTACGATTATAACTCATATATCATTGAAATTGTCGCATGATTATTTGTATGTTATGTTTATCATTTTTTAGATTCTTATATCATATTTTGTATTTAAATTAGTGAATCAACAAACGACCAACCTTATTCACTGCCTGACCTATTTAATTAAACAAGTTAAACGGGTCACAAATGAGTTACACGTGTTATGTAGGTCTAGATTAGGGTTGAGTTTCTTAACACGATTAATAAATGGGTCGTGTTTAGATAAAGGTTTAACCCGCCAACCCGTAAACCCGAACATGTCAACACGAACACGACTCGATTGCCGCCCCTAGTTGGTTATTAAGACTTTTTATTTTTACAAGTAATACATCTTTATGTTTTTTGTTTTTTTATAGTTTTGTTTATATTATAAATTTGTGAAACGAAAAGTGCGGAACAAAAAATATAAAGTTTAGCAAGTTTAAAGTATTAAACTGATAAAAAGTATAGAACAAAAACTGATAAAAAATTTTGTGTTATACTATATGATACAAAAGAAGGAGTGGAGGTTGTTGAGAAGTACGAAACATATGGGCCATGGGTAACAATAATACAACCCAATGGGTAAAAGTTCTTCATAAAAGGAAAAGTGTTTGTAAGTTTTGCAGGAGTTCAAGGACCAAAGATAGCTAGACTTCGAAGACTTGTACCATTATCAACTGAGCTATGTGTAAAGTTGCCCTCACTCATTATCAAGTGATCTATGCGTCATTGGAATGGTATGTTTGCATAAAGTGATGTATTTTTATGCTCATTTTATCCTTAAATAAGTGTATAGGATTAAAGTAAAACAAAAGACTTTAAAGTCAATAGTAGATACTTATTTAAAGACGAAAGGAGTATGCTTTGTTTATGGCAAGCATTACGCATGTTTAGTGATGAGTTTGAGGGTGTGATAAATGTTAGACGTAACATTAATGTGAAAATGTTATTTGGTGACCAAAACATTTAGTGTCCCACTGCTTATACTTGATAAAGACTTGAGAGAGGTTGAAATTTAGGAAAAGCTTAAGCATGCGTGACCATTTGAAGTTCTGCAAAAAATGTTTTTTCCTGTTATGAGAATAATTTTGCGATGGCAAAATTTTGCTTTGAAAGAGCTGGAGACACAATGTGGGAGAAATTGGCCAAGGCTTCTGGTCTGAGAGCATCTGCTGATCAAATACGGGAAACAAATCCTTACTCCTATTTAGGTTATCTCAAAGAAGCAGCGGGAATGTTTGAGTCTCTTGGGAAATTTGAGTCTACTGCATTATGTTATTATGATTTGGGGGAGTATGAAAGAGCTGGTAACTTCTTTTTTTAATGGCTATTTACTTGCACTAGCTTAATAAACATCTAGACTGTAAACTTACTAAAATGACATGTTCAACCCTAGCGCAATTTTTAATGTCACCCAAACACACAACTCACCCATCGACGGATGGACTTTGGTGGAGACCAGGAAAGGTTACGGCTTTCCTAAAACTTTAAGGTTTTACATATATTTGCTTAAAGCAAGTATAACCTTGCTCGTCCAAATTAACTAATATAGCACTCGGCCCTCTCAATAAATTGACCCAAGTTTCGTATATGCTATTAGAGCGCTAGGTATGGTAGCGCCCAACCTGACGTTATGCCTACCTGGCACCGGCGTTGGTGACGTTACCATACCGGGGTGGTGTGCATTGCAATGATGTTAGGCTGGGAGTTGGTGGCTCAACGTTCGTTGCAACGAGGTGGTTTGTTTTCTTTTTTCTTGTTTTTTTTCTTTCAATTTAAATGGGTGTTTGGTGTGTGGTATGCGTTTAATTACACATACATTTTACCACTAAAATCGGACTTCAATGACTAAAAATGTACCAAAAATACATTGTATTTGTATGTTTTGCATTTGTATTGTGCAGGTAATGGATATCCAAGAAAAGGACAAAAATAGAAGCCAAATCGACAGAATCGAGCACGAGAACGAAAAGAGCGTAAAGAGAAGTCAAAATCAAATCCGAGTCAAAAAGTCAAAGTCAACAAAGTCAAGTCAAAGTCAAACCCAGGAAGTGAAATTGGAAAGAGCATCGAAAACCGAACCCAAAAACCTAAATTACCAAAAGTGGGCCCACCCGTACCCACCTAGTAGGCCCGGGACAGCCCACTTATATCATATAACCCTTAAACATAAATAAAAGCCCAAGTCCCTTATTTCCTTACCCAGCCCAACAACCAAGCCCAACACCATACCCATTACCCTTTATTAAACCCCCGTTAGTCCCTAAAAGGACTAACGGTGCAACAATTATAAAACTCCAGGGACCAAAGTTGTACCTCTAAGGTCCTTTGATGCATATACTTATATAAAATGGAGGGACCATTCTTGCCAATCCACCATACTTGTGCCCTGCACCAAACAAACGGGATAACCCCTTTTCCCGCTAAACTCCCATTGTTACTGTTCACCTCCATCCCTAAATTTACTCTTACCCTGAGGTTAAACCCACTTAAACCCTCTTCTAGAAGCTCAAATGATGCAAGGGATGACGTTTTTGGCACCTGACACGTTGGCAATCCAAAAGCAATCATTGGAGAATGATTGCGTGGCAATAATCAAGGGCTATGATGAATTTAAAGAAGCACAAGATGATTTAAAGGGCCAAGATTGAAGCTTTTGTTTCCTATCTCACAAGAAAACCAAGCCAAGGATCTAGGTCCTTCTATCTGGCTTATAAATAGAGGGCTTAACCCTTGTGGTTATTGAGAGTTTTTTTTGAGTAGTTGTCCTAAGTTTTTAGTCTCTTTTTAATGTATTTTCATTTAAGTTTTTAAAGTTATCCTGTATTTCAATTTCCTTTGTAAAAGTTTAAGTTTTAATGAAATTTGAGGTTTGTGTTTTTAAGATATTGTGTTTGATCATTTTATATAAGTTGTCAAGCCTTGAAAAGCTATGAAGCAGCTTGTAGATTTGATTATTTACCATGTTTTGAGCAAGGGTGTTTGTAAGTTTTCATTTTAAGTTTTTAGTCTATTTACTATTCAACTGCTTATTATTGCTTATTGCCTGCTTATTTTTGCTTATTTATGCTTATTTGTGATGTTTAATGCTTATTATACTTGTCTTGTAGTTTAGAAGTCATTAGTCTAAGTTTTCTTAAAAATCTGTCTTAAATAGCTTATCTACTTGCATAATCTGTTTTAGCTTATTTAAGTGCTTATTTGTTATTGAAATATGATTAATATTGCTTATTATGCTTGTCTTAAGGGGTTGTTCATAAAAATTTTAAGTTTGCAAGTAAAAAAGGCATTTTAAGTTTTTAAAGGGGTGTTTGGTTTAACTGATTTTGAAGGTCAAAACGGGTCAAAATGAGTTAAGTCTTTTGGGTCACCTTAGTTTAACTTAAAATCATCATAAAGTTCAGTTGTTAAAAGTTTTTAGGTAATAAAACTCAAAATTAAGGTTTTAAGAGTTCATTGCTTGAAACTGTTAAGTTATAGCTTATTCTAGTTGCTTATTTGATTGTGCTTTGTTTATTGTTGCTTTTGTGTTGTTTTTGTGTTTATTCATGTGTTAAAAGAAGTCAGAAACAAAGCTTTAAAGCCTGCATTGTTTGGTTTGTGTTTTACCAAAACTGTCAAAAAAGTACTAAGTGTTGAAAAGTTTGAGAAATTACTTTTTCATCTGCTTATTGTTGCTATTCCTGAATTTCAAAATGCTTTTTGAGTGTTGATTATTGTTCTTTGAGGTTTAAAGCCAATATGTTTGTAGGTTAAAAGTTCATAAGGATCCATCTTAGAGCTTATTTTTATGCTCAAAAGTGCCCCTTTGCTGTTTGCCTGTTGTTTTTAACCATTTTTCTTCTTTGCCTTATCTGAGCTTATTTGTTTATTTCTTTTGCTTATTTAGGTTTAGCATAGCTTATTAGGTTAGTTTAAGTCCCATTTAGCTTATTTCCTTTAGGTTTAAGCTTATTTGAGCTTATTAGCATTGTAGCTTAAAAACCTTAAGCTTTATAGCTTTTTAAGTATTCTGTCTAATTTGCTTTCTATAGCTTAAACTCTTTGCTTATTTTTGTTTGTTCATGCTTATTAGGACTAACCTATAAGCTGTTATTAGCCATTTGCTTTGCCTTAGCTTATTTAAGTTAGAAAATAGCCTAGTAGTCTTAAGTTGCTAACTAGCAGTATTAACTTAAAAAGTTAGTACTGCTGAGTTCATAAGCTCATTCTAGGCTTATTGGGTTGCTTATTGTTGTTCTTTGTTGCTTATTTAGTGTAGCTTATTATCTAATTTAGCTTATTTCTCTTTTTGGTTAGCTTATTTGTGCTCAAAAAGTAAAACAGTTAGCCTTTTAACTTGTTAGTTAAGTTAAGCCCTCTGTCAGCTTTAAGGGCTTATTTTCGTGCTTATTTGAGGTTTCTAAAAATGGTGTCTTTATAAAAAGTGATTATATTTTGCTTGTTAAAAAAGTTATAAAAAATGGCTTTCAAAAAGCATTGGGGGAGGTGGAAATCCCAAGTGAGCAAGGCTTGAACTCGGGACCTCAACACCCTCAACCCAACGCTTTACACACACCACTCACTACCATTGTGTTACAATAGCTCATCTGTTAGAGCTTGCATTCATTTAATACTTGTACACATTTTGAGCCCAATAAACCCAAGCCACTTCGTGGCTTATTTTGAGCTTTTCTGAGCTTATTGGATAAGCTGGCCTTTCCAGCTTATTTTTCTTAGGACTCTTGCATCTTTTAGGACTTATTTGCAATTTTTCAGATTTTTCACCCTTTATTTGTTAATTTTTATTAATTTTCGAAACTTAAAAAGTTGAAAAAAAAAATCAAAAAATATAATTTTTTTTAGAAATTTTTTTTAACATTTTGAACATAGGAAAATTAGAATTGCTTTCGTAGGGTTTAAATTGCAAAAATTTTGTTTTTTAAAGAACGGGATTGAATCCCGTTCACGTTTTTAGTGTTTTCAAGCTCAAAACTCCTTTGTTTTTGGTCTAGTTTTCTTTGTTCTAGCTTTTTAGTCAATTAAGACTTATAAAAACCAAAAAGATCAATTTAGGACTTAATTTTGATAATTTAGGGTTTTTAGGTCTCGTTTAGAATTCTCGTTTTGTGTTTTTAGTTAGAATTTGTTTTCCCTTATGTGTTTTTAAGTTTTTACTTTAATTATTGTTTAGAAATTTTTAGTTTTAGAAAAACTAATTATTAATCTGTGTACCCATTCATGCATTCGATTCATCAAAACGACTCTCGACTTTCTATTGCATTCCTCGTTGGGGAAACGACCCGGGATTCATACTCCCGGATTACTATAAATGTGATTTTTTTTATTCTTACACCCTATTTATTTATATATATTATATTTATTTATTATTTTATATATATATTTATTAATATTTTTTATTCTTTATATATATTATATATTAAAAAAGGTGTAGATCAAACTTGATCAGTTTTTGGCGCCGTTGCCGGGAGGAGGATTGTATCTGATTGTTGAAGCCGTTTGAAAATTTGTGTTTGAAGATCCTTCCAAGTGAAGTTATTTTGTTTATTTTCATATAATTAAACATTACCAAAAAGATTTTTTCTTCTTCTGTTATTAGTTTTTATAATATTATAAAAATCAAAAAAAAATCAAAAATCTAAAAAAAAATATCAAAATTTAAAAAACATTTTCCATAAAAAAGAAATAATTTTTTTTACCAAGTTGGTAAAAGAACACCTAACATATATACATTTCTCCTGAAGTATTATCCATAATAAGTTCCCGAACAAAGAAAAAAAACATACCTTTTGTGTCTCTCGCGAACGTGGCGGCTCACTTTTTAGTTAAACAAACTCCCTTTGTGCGTCGTTTCTTTTGAAGAGTTACGAGAAGCGAGTTGATATTATGGTTTTAAGTTTCTTATCTCATTGTCCATATTTAAAATTCATTGTTGAAAAACCAAAAAAAAATCAAAAAAATAAAATAAAAATAAAATAAAAAAACCAAAAAAATAAATTTAATTAGTATAAATTTTTCTTTTTAAATTTTAGGCTGCGTACTCGTTTCTCTATCTCTAATTTAAACGTCTAACAAACTACAAGTCAATACCGATTTTGTTGATACATTTATTCATTTTTGAATCAAATTGAATTCAAGCTCCTCCCGTAGATACGATGGATTATTACTGTACTATGGCTAATTTGCTCGAAGCACCAAACCGAGGGTTACGAGGATGCGATAGTGGTGGCCCGAGAATCACCTCTACGGTCAACTTTGAGCGTAAGCAAGTTTGCTTACCCTCGTTCAAAACAAACAATTCTTCGGACATGACAAAGAAGACCCTCATGCTCACATCCGTTATTTCAACAAGATCACTTCTACGATGAAGTTCCCGAATCGTCCCAGAGTCACGTCCAGGGTTAATGCTTATGATTTCCCAATTTTCTCTCGAGGGTAGCCGCCCGGTTTTGTCTTGAAAAAAAACCCCCCTCGATCGATACTTACATGGGCATGATCTTGTTCGAAATTAATCACAATTCTTCCCTCCTTTAAAAAGCAGCAAAATCTTCGAAATGAAATCACGAGATTTCAACAACGATTTGATGAAACTTTCTACGAGGCATGGGGGACCGATTCAAGGATCTCCTTCGTGCATGCCCACATCATGGTTTCTTGGAATTACATCAACTCGATACTTTCTACAATGCTTTGAATTCTAATGATCAAGATTCGTTGAATTCCGCCGCGGGTGGTAATTTTTTGGACAAAATGCCTCGAGATTGCTTAGCCATCATCGAGAGCAAATCCAAAGTTCGTTATTCACGAAACAAAGCGATTGTTTCCAAAGTGAGTACGAGCTCTTCTACCCCCGGTGTTTCACCCGATGTTGCCAAACTTAAAGATATGGTGAGAGCCTTGCTTCTCGATAAGAAAAACCAATCCCAAGCTCCCGCTACCGCAAAAGCGATCGAGGAAAGTTGTGTAACTTGCGGTGGTGCTCATTCTTACCGTAATTTTCTCGCCACCGATGGCAACATTTATCGTGACAATATTCAAGAATACGTTTCACAAGCCGCCGCGGTTAACTACAATCAAGGAAATACCGGTTACCGTCCTCCGATGGTTGCAAATCAAATTCGACCTCCCGGTTTTCCTCCCATTCAAAACAATCAAAACAATCAAATAAATAATCAAAACCATTACAATTAAAACCGAGGGAATAATTACAACCAAGGTCCTATTTATCAACCCCCGACTTACCAAGCTCCGGCTTACCAAGCTCCGGCTCCTCAAACACAAGGTGTGTCAAAGGATGACTTTCAAAACTACATCAAAGCTAATGATGCGGTTATGAAAAATATGCAAGACCAAAACCAAAACATGCAAAAACAAATGGCCAATTTAACGGAGATGCTTACCAAATTCATGAATGCCAATTCTGCCTCTACTTTGGGCTCGGGTTATCTTCCTAGCAACATCGTTGCTAACCCGAGAGGTGATATGAAAGCCATCACCACCCAAAGTGGAGTTTCTTATGATGGACCTCAAGTTTTACCTTCGCCTTCTTCTCTTCTTAAGGTGGTGGAACACGAACCCGAGGTGACAAAGCATACGGTGCAACCAAGCACCAAAAACATCCAACCTCCGGAGGTCCAAACCCAAAATGATGAGCCCGTTGTTGCTCCAAAGACTAAACCGACCATACCTTATCCTTCAAGGGTTAACAAGGAGAAGCTCTGTGAAAAAGACTATCTTTTAGCTTTGAAATTTATGGAAATGTTTAGGAATCTTCACTTCAAGCTAAGTTTCGCGGATGCTCTCCTACACATGCCTAAATTTGCACCAATGTTTAGAAAGCTTCTCAATAACAAAGATAAGATAATTGACTTAATCAAAACACCGGTGAATGAGAATTGCTCGGCGATTATCCTCAAAAAGTTTCCCGAAAAACTTGGAAACCTCAGTAGATTTCTTATACTGTGTGATTTTCCGGAGATGGATGAATGCTTAGCCTTGGCCAATCTCGGTGCATGCATCAACCTAATGCCTCTTTCCGTATGGGAAAAGCTAAATCTCCCGGATTTGACCAAAACCCGAATGATACTTGAACTTGCCGACCGAACGATTTCTACTCCAACTGACATCGCCGAGGATGTTTTGGTGAAAGTTGGAACATTTCTCTTTCTGGCCGACTTTGTTATCGTGGATTATATTGCCGATCCTCGGGTTCCTTTGATTCTCGGGAGACCTTTCTTGAGGACGACACGAGCTTTGATTGATGTTCACGGTCAACAATTGACCCTTTGACATGATAACCAATCCATAACATTCAAAGTTGGTGATACTAAGACATTCTCCTACAATACTATTGAATCGGTTAACCGAGTCGATGATATCGATGTAGCTTGTAAGGAGTTTGCTCAAGAAGTACTTGGATTTTTGAACATTTTCAAGAGTGGCAATCCCACCCCAACTTTGGAACCAATCCTTTCTACTTCTCCCACCTCTCTCACTCCTTTTGAGGGAGGTGACTTCATTTTGGAAGAAATCGAAGCTTGTCTTACTAGCGAATCAATTCCACCGGGAATTGATGATGCCGACTTCGATCTAAAAAAGTCCTTCCTCACCTTGAAAGATGCTTAATTCTGACAACCTTTCACCCTCCCTCCGGAAGAACAAAAATTTGAGGAACTTAAGGCCGTTGAACCTTCTAGTGATGAACTCCCCGATCTTGAGCTCAAAGACTTACCTCCTCATCTTGAGTAAGCATTTTTGGAGGGTACCGATAAATTACCCATCCTAATCGCTAAAGACTTAAAAGATGAGGACAAGTCCACTCTTCTTAAGGTTCTTAGATCACATAAGCGTGCCATAGCTTGGAACATGTCAGATATTAAGGGAATAGATCTAAATTTTTGTACCCATAAGATTTTGATGGAAGAAAATGTTAAACCCACAGTGCAACATCAAAGACGGGTTAACACAAAAATTCACGAGGTTATCAAGAAAGAAGTTATCAAACTTCTTAAAGCGGGATTAATTTATCCCATATCTTATAGCCCGTGGGTTAGCCCCATCCATTGTGTGCCCAAGAAAGGTGGTATAACCATGATTGAAAATGATGACAATGAATTGATACGTACTCGATTCATTACGGGATGGCGTGTATGCATTGACTACCAAAAGTTAAATGATGCCACCCATAAAGATCATTTTCCATTATCATTTATGGACCAAATGCTTGAGAGACTCGCGGGAAACGAATACTATTGTTTTCTAGATGGTTTCTCTAGTTACTTTCAAATACCAATTGACCCGAAGAACCAAGAGAAGACCACCTTCACATGCCCTTACGGAACTTTTTCCTACCATCGCATGCCTTTTGGCTTATGTAATGCTCCGAGCACGTTCCAAAGGTGCATGATGGCCATTTTCCATGACATGATCGAGGAAACAATGGAAGTCTTCATGGATGATTTCTCGGTCTTCGGGGATTCCTTCTCTTCATGCCTCTCCCATTTAGACAAAGTTGATGTAATAGCAAAACTACCTCATCCCACAACCGTCAAAGGAGTTAGAAGTTTTTTAGAACATGCTGGATTTTACCATAGGTTTATTCAAGACTTCTCAAAAATCTCCCGACCAATGACCCACCTTCTAGAGAAAGAAACCCCATTTGTCTTTTCCAAGGAATGTGTAGAGGCATTTAATGCCCTTAAGAAGAAATTGACCGAAGCACCGATTTTAGTTGCCCCCGATTGGGACCTACCATTTAAGATTATGTTTGATGATAGTGGCTTTGAGGTAGGTGTGTTCTTGGGGCAACGTAAGACCAAACATTTTCAACCGATACACTATGCAAGCAAGACTATGACCGACACTCAAGCTTATTATACTACTACGGAAAAAGAGCTTTTAGCCGTAGTGTATGCTTTCGAGAAATTCCAGCCATATATTGTCTTGTCGAAAACAATAGTGTATACGGACCACTCGGCTCTTAAGTATCTTCTCGCTAAACAAGATGCTAAACAGAGATTGCTTCGTTGGATTCTCCTACTCCAAGAATTTGATGTCTTTATCCGTGATAAAAAGAGCGAGATCTAAGCTGCCAGGACCACCTTTCTAGGTTAGATAACCCCTACCAAAGTGAGCTCAAGAAAAAGGAAATTAACGGAAACCTTCCTCTATGAGACCACTTGGTATGGTGACTTTTTCGTGTGATGACAGTACCACTCCTGTTTGGCCGACATTGCAAATTACCATGCTGGGAATTTTGTTGTGAAATGATGTCGTCCCATACAAAACAAAAAGAAATTATTCATAGACGTTAAGCATTATTTTTGGGACGACCCCTATTCGTTCAAGATTTGTGCGGATTAAGTGATTCGGCGGTGTGTTTTTGGCCAAGAAACCCATGATATCCTCATGGCTTGCCATAATGGACCCACCGGGGGACATCATGGTGCCAACTACACCGCTAAAAAAGTCTTTGATTTGGGATTTTATTGGCCGACTATTTACCGAGATGCCCATGACTTGGTCACACGGTGTGACGCTTGTCAACGTCAAGGAAAAATCTCACGAAAAACAGCAAGACAAAGATGAAGTACAAATTCATATGTTTTGGCAAATGTTCAAACAACTTCACATCAATATCACTCTTGCTGATGTATTAATTCTAATACCGAAGTACCAGAAAATGCTTAAAGCTCTCCTTTCCAATAAGGAGAAACTTTTAGAACTGGCAAATACAACCCTCAATGAAAATTGCTCAGAGGTTATCCTTAAGAAGTTACCTGAGAAACTTAGAGACCCTGGGAAATTTCTCATTCTATGTGGTTTTAGTGAACTCAAGTGCAAGGCCTTAGCTGATCTAGGTGCCAGCATCAACTTGATGCCACTCTCGGTTTGGAAAAAGTTAGGTTTACCCGAACTTATATCCACCCGAATGACCCTTGAATTAGCTAACCGGTCAGTTTGTACACCTGCTAGAATTGCAAGGGATGTCTTTGTTCTGGTTGGAAGGTTCACGTTCCCTGCTGATTTCGTCATCGTCGATTATGAAAGCGATCCTCGAGTTTCCCTTATCTTGGGAAGACCTTTCTTGAGGACCGCTCGTGCTTTGATTGACGTGCACAGAGAATAATTGATTCTCCTTGACGGTGATGAAAGATTAATCTTGAATATGAAACATGACACTTCAAGTTATTCTAATAAACCTCAAAGAGAATCAATCAACATGATTGATATTTACAATATTTCATACGAAGATTATCTTGAAGACTTGTTCGCAAATGAGAAAATAACAAATCATCTGAGTGGCAATCCCACTTTTTCTTTGGAACCTGACACACTCACTTCCGATTTAACTTCACCGGAAGTTAAATATGATATCTTTGATCCTGAAGGAGACATTGTTCTAATAGAGAAATTACTAAATCTTGGTTCTACCAAAGAGCTTCCTCCCTCTCATAATATCAATCCATTAAGTGGCAGTACCACTTCTTCGTCTCCTAGTCTCACAACTTCTGAGATTAGTGATTATTCTCTTGAGGAGTTCGCTGATGAACTTGCTCTTATTGAGTCATTTCTGCCGAGAAATAATGACATGACTCCGGAAGACGTTATTAGAGAGATCGAATATTTGCTTAACCGTAATACATTAGCAAAATATTCTCCTAATAACGATCTTATTTATACCATTCCCGAGATGTTCACCGATGAACACACTCTTGATTATCCATCTCCAACGAGATATGATGATGTCGATGATGATCTTTTTGATCTCAAGACCGATAATGATGAATGGGGAAAAATATTATATGATGATTTATTTGACTCCAAGGAAAATGAAATCAAAGATTCTAAACTCTTGATTGATGAACTTGATTCCCCTAGATCAAGTAGTTTCCTTCCTCATTTCCTCGAGAGTGACTCGGTTATCTATGAGGATTTTTCCAAGGTTGATGCTTTGACTTCAACCGATAACGAGGACAAAGTATTCAATCCGGGTATACTCGTTCATGAGAACCTTTATGAAGTCACCAATCATGTAACACCGGATAAGAATGAAAAGAAGATATCCTCATCTAAAGCTTCTTTAATTCTTGAGGATTATAATCCTCCTCTTTCTGGTCATGAACTTCCTTTCCACATAGAAATTCCCGGGTCTGAAACTTTACTCTGGTTTTCATCCGAAAATGAGGAAAAAGTTTTCAATCCCAAAATTCTAATTTCTAAACGAGTTCATTCACTTCTACTAGAATTATCTCATCGAGACTCTAAACTTTCAAAGTCATTAATATTTTTGAAAGCCCGATGGAGATTTTTCCTTGCTCTTATAGAGAGGACATCCATTTCTTGGATGTCCTGTTTCTTCATTTCTACCCCCCTTGACCAGCTCAAGTATGGGGGGATCGAGTAAGGCTCAAGACTCGGTTAACAAAAATAAGCACTTCGTGGGTGGCAACCCATGCTTATCCTAATATAATTATAGTAGTAGTAATGAATAAGTATGTTGTGAGTAGGCTCGCCTCTTCCTTTCTCGTGTTTTATGTTTTGTGTCCAAGATTGCCCCGGATTATGAAGCCTCTCGTGCTCGTGGTTTTGTCCTTCGTTCACTCGATCTTCAATCCTTTGCATACTTATGGGAATCCAATACCCTAATCTTATCAAGTAACGTTTATCTTTGAGCATACTTAATAAACGGCTTTAGATTTACGTAGAGACCTTTCTTTAAATAATGAGGACAATGTTCAGTTCTAGTTTGGGGGGATCTATCGATTTGATTGTGCCTACAGTCGTTGTGTTCACGTAATCCTGTTTTGACCACCAAAATACCAAAAAATGAAAAAATTTAAAAATTTTTTAAAACAAAATAAGTGTTTTGTTCACAATTTTGAATTTCCTGCTGGGTAGAATAAGAATAAATTTTGACTCGATCAAGCGTGTTGAGCTCTAGCTTGTTCTTTAACTTTTAGACTAAGCATTCGCGGATCTTTTTATCAGAGATTTTAAATTTGCGAAGAACGAAAAATGATAGAGTTAAGTATGAGTTGGATGCTAAACAAGGATTATTTGAAAATCTTACAAGCTCATGTGTGTAAGTTGTGGCTTTTTCTCCCATAAACTCCTAACCGGACTAATAATACGTGCTATTTTTGAAAATTAAACTTATATCAACAATTTTTGAAATGTAGTCAATAACATTAATCTTTTTGTCTTAGTTCAAATTTATACTTAAATTTTCTAAAAAGAAATCTTCTCTATATATAGTGAAATAAAGTTTTAATGAAAAAAATGATGAATAAGGTAATAATATAAACTGTGGGCTAATAAAAGTTTACTGTCTCTTGCCGACTCACAACCGATGTGGCAATCTTCAAAAGAAGGCCTATAGTAAGAATAATACTCCAAGACTAATAAAAGTTTGCTACAACTTTCCGGCTCACAACCGATGTTGCAGCCTTCAAAAAGGTCGAGGATTTCAATTGCATCATGATTATATTAATGTTAAGTGTAATATATGTGATTTAATAAATATAGGGAAAATCTCTTTTTCTTAAATTTAAATATGCTTTCGAACTAAGACTATTTAATTTTAAGTTGTGGTTTTTCTAAATGAATTGTTTTATTAACGGGAAGCCTGCGAATTTTTGAAACCGAAGGTCCGTGAGTTCCGATACTATTATATTGGTGATTCAAAGCCTGGTCACCTAAGCCGGTCTCGACTGGGATGTGCCGAGAAGAAAGTCGCTACATGGAATGATCTCGCCTTCAAAATCATGATTCTTGGGTGGAACGTAAAGCAAAAGAAATATTGCAATTTTCTTAGAAAGGTTGATCCATGGTTGAAATTCAAAATAAGCACACTAACATAATATGAAATAATTGTCGGGAGTGAAAAGTTTACAAGTTGCAAATATGAGTAGTGTTAGCATCTTAACTTATATTTAACGGTGATTTTATTTTGAGCTTGGTTTAGGACGAGTGAAAAGTCAGGAACGATGAATTTATCCTTTTGGGCATTTTAGGATTAAAGTATTTCTTGTTCTGTGACCCGAAAAGTTATAAAAATAATGAAAGTCAAACGTTCTAGTTAGTTGCTTAATATGAAAAGTATAAAAAAATGAGAAAAAAGAAAAATGCAAAAATATGTGTGGTAATAAGTGTAGATTTATAAATGGTCAAAACGGGGCTTTTCAAAACTTATAAGTCTTTAATTCCCTTTGATGAACACTTAGCTACATTTCTAGGTAATTAGTTGAGGGGGATTGAGATTCTTAGTTTTCTTAAGTGTTTACTTATGGCAATTGAACGGCAATGTTTAGTATGGGGATTTTGGCTCACTGTGCTCTACACCTCCTACACATACCATCTTTACCAACAGTAGATACGAGTATATAGGCTTAATTTGACCAAAAACGGACATAAAATGTCAAATATATGCTTGTTTTATGATTTATGATTGTGCAGGTAACGGATATTCACTAAAGGACAAAAATCAAGCCAAAACGGACAAAACCGAGCACGGAATGGAAAGAGCGTGAAAAAGTCAAAAGTCAAAGTCAAAAGTCAAAGCCGAGAAGTCAAAGTCAAAGACGAAGCCGAAACCGAAGAAATGCTAAATGGGCCAACCCGCACCCATCTAATGGGTCGGGGCAGCCCATTAAGCATTTATATTAAGCCTTTTATATAATTAAAGGCCCAAAAATCCTTTTAAAACAAAAATCGGCCACAATCCTTAAGCCCATACCCACTTAACTACCAACACCATTAACAAATAGGACTTTAAGTCTATTTCACCAAAGCCTTCGTCCCCTTCACACCGTTAGTCACAACAGGACTAACAGGTCAGTCAAAGGATAGCGGTGCAAACACTTAAGGAAATACGGGGCTAACGCCCCCCCTTAAAACACAAACATGAAACCTCATTTCCCGCCATTTACAATGTTTATCTTCCCCAAAAACAGGTTACCCTGCAACCCCAGACAAACCCATCACCATCCCAACATAACCCCACCCCATAAAACAACAAACGCCACCTTGGCAATCCTAAACAACACCATTCGTCCATGAAAAAGACAAGAAAGTGAAAGGCTGTGATTGATGGACTTGGTGAACAAGAATTTTGGATGGCTATGATGAAGACTTGAAGTCTCTCACACAAGAAACACACTCATAATCCCTCTCACTGAAGAAACACACATTGAACCCAAGACTTTGATATTTCTTCTATAAATAGGGACTTTTGTAAGCCCTAAGGGGCATCTAGTTGTTTACTTTTCAGCTTATTTAGTTAACTTTTAGCTTATTGTCTTTAAAATTCAAGCATTGTTTTTAAGAATTAATGAAAAAGTTGAGGTTTTATGTTTAAATTCTATGTTTTCTTTAATGTTCATGTTCCATTGTTTTAAAAGTATTTTATAATCCTTTATAAGCTCTAAATTACTTATTTAAGATGTTTACTTAAGCACTATAAATTGTTCCATAGTTTATAGTGTTTAAGCCTTTTTCACTCAAAATCACTCAAAAAGCTCTATTGGAAGATAAGCCAGAAAGGGAAGGGCTTATTGCTTTTTACTAGCTTGTTTTAAACAAGCTAGAGCTTGTAGATCAGCTCTCTTTTGAGCATGTTTGCCCTGTTTTGAGCAAGGGCTTTTGTAAGTTTCAAATTTCATGTTTTAGCTTATTTTACTGCCATTTGCTTATTTACTGCTTATTTATTGCTTATTGCTGTTTATTGTTGCTTATTAATGTTGTTTACTGCTTATTTATGCTTGCTTTTAGCTTAGAAGTCATTTAATCATGATTTAAGTTAAAACTGTCAAGTTTAGTTTAAATGTTTTTTTTTTTTTTTTTTTTTGGCGCGTTTATTTCCTTATTTTATTTGCTCACTCTAAGTGCTTATTTTTGTGTTCATAGTGCTTAATATTGCTTGATATTAGTTGTTTGTTATCTGTTTTCAATAACCTTTGCTTAAATCTTTAAAGATCAAGCTTAAAATGGATAAGAGAAACCTAAAGGAGTGTTTGGGTTAAGTCTTGAAAATGGGTCAAATGAAGTTAAAAGTTGTTTTTGGCTTCTGAGTCAGTTTTAACTAGCTTAAAGTTAGTCTATAAGTTAGTTTTAAAAGGTTTTTAAAGTACAAAAATCTAGTTTAAGGTTTATTGTAGTCATGGTTTGAATCTGTGTAATTGTGAGTTAATATAATTGCTTATTTGATTAGATTCTTAGTAGTAGCCTTTTGGTATTTAATTCATGCTTGTTTTTAGTCTAAAATGCAGTAGTATAGCTTTGGTTAAGTGTGCTTTAGTCAATTGTTGTTGAGTCTAAATCTGTCTGAGTTTACAAGTTTTATTTTTAAAGTTAAAATCCATTTTTCATTAGCAAGTTTAGATTAGTTAAAGTTATTTTTAGATTTTGAAATTCATAGCACAAGCTCTTTAGGTGTCAAGCTCAATCTGTTTGAGCTTATTTTGTCTTTTAAAAGTCTTTTTCATAGCTTAATATAGGCCTGCATTTTTGCTTTTGTCTTTATAAAAGTTGAAAAAAAAACTTAGCATATCTTGAGTGTAAGTGGCTTTTTCACTTAGCTTTTTCATGGCTTATCTATGTTTCAAACTCCTTTTTCTTTGCTAATTATTGTAGCTTATAGGATAAGCTTGCTCTGCATATAAGACATTAAGCCATAAGGATCCATTTACTAGCTTAAAAATAAGCTAGAAAGTGCCCTTGTAGGGTGTTTTAGCAGTTTTGGCCAATATTGCTATTTGCTTATCTGAGCTTATAGCTTATTGGATTTGCTTATCTCATGTTTCATTTTGCTTATTAGGTTAGCTTTTAAGTGCTTTTAGCTTATTTAGCTTAGGGTAGAGCTTATTAGCTTTTTTAGTTTAGCAAATTTAAGTTTAAAAGCCTTTAGGTAATTCTGTCATTTTAAGCTTAGTTTAGCTCATCTTATTTGCTTATTTTTGTTCTATTCTACTCATTAGGTATAGCTTATTGCCTGTTGTTAGCTTATTTGCTTTTTTATTAGCTTTTTATGTCTAAAAAATGCTTAACAGTTATCCTTCAAGTCTTAGTGTAAAAAGCCAAGTACTGTCACTTTTAAGAGCTTATTTCCAGCTTATTCTAGGTTTTTATAAAAAGTCATTTTACAAAAGTTGCTTATTTTTAGGTCCTTAAGCTTTTTCATAAAAAGTTTGCAAAAATAAAAACATTGGGAGTGAAGGTGGCAAGCTGGAACTGAGACCTCTCCCTCACTCAACCAACACTTTACACACCACACCACACAACCATCCTGCCCTTGGGACTTTTTCATTATAGTCTCCACACACTTTTCTTTTATACACGTTTTCTCCTCTTTGGTTATAAGCCCTTTTTTGCTTATTTCGAGCTTATTTCAATAAGTTGTTAAACCCAGCTTATTTTTTTTAGATTTAGCTTAGTGCAAAGTATTTTTCACAAATTTTTCAGAATTTTCCAAATTAGTTAATATTTTTTATTAATTTTTTAGATTAAATCCATTTTTAATTCATACATAAATAATATAAAGTATATTCTTTTTTTTTAATGTTCTTTTATCTTTTAGGATTTATAAAAATTAAAAATTTCATTTGTAGGTTAAATTGTAGAATTTAGTTTTTTAATAGACGGGATTTGAATCCCCGTTATCGTTTTTAGTGTTTTTAAGGCCCTTAGTTGCTTTTTGATTTTAAGCGTAAACTTTACTTTGTTGTATGCATTTTATTTGTAGAAATAGGAAACCAAACCCAATTTGTGATATTCAAGCATTCTTCCACAAACGTTACCTCGATTTTTAAATTCGCACCTCGTCGGGACACGACCCAGGAAGGTTTTTTAGGGTTTTACTTTGGTTAAAAGTGAAATCTCTTTAAAAAGCCTCTTGGAATACTTACTCTCTTCTATTATTGATCTTTGTGATTTATTTATATATGTATTATATATATATATATATATATATATATATATATATATATATATATACATATACATATATATATATATAAAACAAATAGATCATATATCTACGAAAAGTTTAAAGATTAGAATTTAATCACTTTCTAGAATATATCATTTGTTCCAAGATTTAAAGTTCGTGTGGGTATTATTGCGAGTTGTGAGTTAGGGATCGGCTTTTTTCAATTGCAGGCAACCCAAGGATGCAGTTACAGCTTGCAAAATGTCAGCAAACTACACCTAGAAGGTAGATTCACATAAACTGCAGGAACTACAAATGGTACACTATTTTCTTCTATAAGAAATTGTCCATTTTTGTCTTTTCGGTTTACGCAGGCAAGGGTGTTTGGAGGACCTAGAGTTCCCAATCTTCTGCAGGATACTTACTTTGGCCTTACAGGATCACAGGTTAGTCGTCAACAAATAATTCTTGAATTGGTGTGGCAGTATTACAAGTGTAACTGACAACAACCTAATGATGTTCTCTTTTTACGTCAGGTTCAGTACTGCTTATGAATATTCTGTCTTTACAAGGTAGTCGAAATATGACCAAATATAAGAAGGAAAGTAGGCTGAATTTCATAAAAATTGAGTTTCAAACGTTTTTTGCGATGGTTTGAAGCTGGGCATGTAATTATGTATGTATTTTTGCTAAAATTGTATCGAATTATTGTACTTTGTGGTATACAATTTTTTTACCGATTAATAAAACACGGGGCGGTTCTCGTATCAAATACTTGTTTTTTTTAATTTCAAAAGTATTTTTATAAATTTCCCTTTTAAATTTATTCTTAAAATCATCTTTATAAATTTTCTCCTAGAAAGAATTTTCTTGCTCCGCCCTGCTCATACCTCTCTTATAGACCAACAAGAGAGTACAAGTGTACAACATCAATGATACAGATATTCTTAGTACCCGTGTTGATATGTAACCATAAAATACATACATACACATGGTGCTTAACATCCAAAACGCCTTTTAAGTAATGTGAAATTTTTATAGAGTAAATAACGAACAAAAAGAAATGAACGGTAATTTGATGAGATGAAATAAAACTTAATAAAGTATCATTCAGGTGCAAGTATACAAAAAGAAGTACATGATATGCAATGTGAAAACTAACACAAGTATATTCCTTTTTGGAAGAATCGTAAATACGAATGTTTTGTATGATTGTTGGCTCAGAAAGGAGTACATGATATGTACTGTGAAAACTAACATCGGGAAGGAGTACATGAGTTTGACTAACCAGGCCCGATGGTGCGGGCGAACTTGTGATTTTATCAAAAAATAAATTAAGTAACGGTTAATGAATTACAAATATTGTAAAATAATTATAGAGTGACTAAATAACAAAAAGAAATGAATGGTAATCTGATAAGAGGAAATAAAACTTAATAAATTATCCGTCATTACAAAGTATATGTCTTTAGTTCAAATGCGAAATAAAGCTTCTTTATATACAACATTGGTCGTTGAATTTGTGTATTTACCATCTTTATCACAACAAAAAATCTTCAAACCCTTCCTGTTCTTGACCATTAAGACAACGTCAATGAGAGTAAACCGGACTCCAAAGAAACAATCCAACCTTAGACAATTATAACTTGACTTTTATTAATGGTCATACCGAAGCAAACTTGAACAAAGAACTGTCGGTGGTTTAGTTTATATGATAACTTAGTATCTGACAAGCTAATGCGCGGTATTGCGCAAATAGTACCCACACACCAACCTGATATTATCTTAGCTTCAATTATATTTGTTCCCATACTTAAAATATTATTTTAAATGATGGATGTAAAATAGTTTTGTGTAGGATGGTTTGGTCTATCATTTGATGTTAGATTATTGACCTGTAAAATTTACAGGATTAAATGGAAAACCATGGAACCAATTGGAAAAATATATTATGTAGAGTCACTTAACAGGTGAATGGTCGATTTTTTAGAATATGTGAGTAAATAATGTTACATATCAAATGAAAATGTAAAAGTGATTGCCATGGTTAAACTAACCTTTTTGAAGATGTACCACGTTTGGTTTTTCTTGATATAGTTTAATTGTCGTTTGGTCTATTGGATGTCTATTTAACTTATATAGTTTATTCCTATTGATTAGTAACAGAAGGCGTGTAGTTCCTTTTTTACTTTATGGACTCAGTATTCCAATCTAACGTAACACTAAATACCACTAATTAAAAGTATACTAAATCTGTATATTATATAACGAATGGCAATGTAAACCAAGAGAACGGGTACAAAAATAATTTTAAATCAAAATTTTCCAATGTGGTGAATTGGTGTGTGAACAAATAACAACTTACAAAAATATATGACTGTAATTTAAAAATTCATAAGGTGAATACCTTCCATCCGGAATCCAGGCAGGGATTTACTTCAATGCTAAAATACATTAATAAATGTGCACTCATTGCATGTAGAGACTAAATGTGGTGATTTTTCCTATCAATTCACTTTCATTCATAACTATCACCCATTAGTAAAACAAAACAACACATATTCTGAGTCGTTCAACGTACCAACATCGCCGCCCCCACATCGTACCTCCCCTCCGCTCCCCGCTCTCCCTCCTTTCAGGGGTGATTAAAGAGTTATGATCACTCTATAAACTTCGCGTAAACCCCGATAAATCTGCCAAAACAACCACAATTTATCAAGCAACTTAAGTAACAGTGTTCATAAACATTCCAAACCGATTTGATTCGATCCCAGTTGACGCGCACGTAAAAAAGATCCATTTTAAATGATCATATATCAAACCCCTATTTTTCAATATGGCCAAGTAACACACTACCCATATTCATAAACCTAAGTGTGGTGTGTGTGTTGTGCACCCATATCAGCCCAAACTATTTGGAATATAGTCAACCAACACATAAAGCCTATGCATAAACCCAACCCGACCCGCATGCAAATTATCCTGAGTGCAAATAATGCTCATAAAGTGTCTATCAAGAATACATAAAATATTTTTCCACACTTGACTGATAATTAGTAAACTTACATCAAGTGTCCAGTCTGGTGCTCAACACCTACAGGTACTACACCCTTCTTTGAAATGTGATACTGTCTTAGATGGTCTGCATAAAGTAGCTCTATTAAGTACCATAACATATTAAAACTGACATTTGTTCAGATAAAAATAGTCTAAAGGCATACCCTGTCCAATTAAAGTGTGAAGTTTGTGCAGTTTGCGACTGTCCTTTCCTCAAACGTTATAACCAACCATCACTCGGTGACGCCACACTCAGTTCCCACGGTTTACTTGATCCAACAGAACATAATTTTTCCTTAAAATGAACAGACTTATGTGCGCCCCACGACGCCTTAAAACTTATTTCACATCAAAAAACAAAGCGACAATAATGTGAACATACGACGGATTAACATATTTACCAGTTCTTAAATAATGGCAAAAAAAATACCAATTTTGTGATCAACGGGTATGATCCCTCAAATACTGCTGGCCTTTACAACACCCCCTTTAAATTAGAGAGGGATGGTTGAAGGGGAATATTAGTCTGCTCGAGTACATGTAACAAAAAATTAAAATAAATACATGCTACAGGCTTTCATGTTTGTACTACTCTAACCATGTATATTAGCGAAGTGTCCTTAAAAATGGATTTACTATAGAAGTTCCGTTGTTATTAAATAATGATTACACCAACATATATGCACTCATTTTTAAAATACTATACTGCATTTCATGAGGTATGTGTTTAAATTTGATGGTCAATTCTTAGCAATTTTTGATATGGGTTTTGACTCAGAACCCTAACTTGGAACCTAAAAAAAACACACCCGTGTGTGTGTGTGTGGAAACCAGTGATAACACAATTATAAACCAACTCTTTTGAGCATGTGCTATTGTGATACATTGTGTGATAAATGGATTTGGGATGTGTTACTGCTATAGTATTATGGGTAGTCAACAAAGGAACTCTCAAGCAACTCACGAATTCATAATTTATTGTTCCAACTATTGAATTTTTTAGTCAAAGCAATCACATATTAATGGAATTGAGAAAGTACTCAATTTTTTAAATAAAACTAGGGTGGAAAAACAAAATATGACAAAATTTGGTGATTGGTAGTTATAGATAGACACCAAAAGGAATCACCAAAACCCGCTTATCGATCATGATTAGTAGTCTGAACATATTATAGAGACAAATTACTCACAACGTGAACGAAAAACCTTGATAACCGAGAGTGGCCTTGATTAATAAGCATCCATTCTCATTCATAGTCCGACTAAGGAAACTTGTGACCAGGCAGAAGGTAGAGATCTTAGAAATTTTTGATTTGCATCCTCAGTAGATACACCTGCTCCATGAATCTCTAACTGACTCAGAAGACTTTGGAACCTGTCATAGCCTTTGTGAAGCCCTTCTGTGTTGGATACAGAGAATCCTTCAAACTGTTGCTTCAAGATATACTTTTGCATCTTCTTGGATTCGTCATTTCCACCAAATCTAGATTTGATGGCATCCCACATCTCTTTTGCATCAGTCATCTTATGGAACTTAGCAAGATGATCTTCTGGTAGGGCCATAAGCAAGGTGGTCCTTGCTTTTCTCTCTCTTTCTCTGGCTACAATCTCTTCTGCAGTTCTAGGAGGCAAAACCTTAATTTGTCCTGATGTATCTGTAGTGATTGATACAGGACCATTCCCATTTTGTATAACCTCCCAGATTGGATAGTCTGTATGGGCCAAATAGTGTTCCATTTTCATAGCCCATATATCATATTCTCCCTTTTTGAGAATAGGCAGCTTGATGGTTGATACTGTATGAGGAGTTTGTTGGGTTGGTGTTTGTGATGATGATGGTGGAGGTGGTGGTGGTGGTGGAATTTCATCTTGTGATGCAGACATGTTTAGTTTTGAAGGATGAAGGTTTATAACTGGATTTGATTGTTCTTCTTATTCAGAGTTTCTCACAGGCTCTGATACCACTTGTGAGTCCCTTGTAGAATAGATCTCTGCAGCCTATTAAGGATGATAGCCAAGATGTATAAATACAGTTGACTATGTAGAAACACTGATTATGAATACTATGTGTTAATGCGGAATCTTAACACAAGTACTAAGAAAAACAATGAAGAACTAAATAATAACTTCTATTAATCTGCTTTTGAGTGATTACAGATTACTAACTATTGAGATATATTTTTATATGAGATATCTTGAGCTTATATCTCTAACTATGCCAGGAGGGATCCTTTTATAGACTAAGGATAAACCCTAACAGGCTTACAAAACGCGTACATATCTTTTCCTAAAATATCTCATACATATCTCTTAAACGGTACTAACTATTTTCTACTATCGGTACTAACTAACTGATCAGTACTTAACATTTTGTACTGTCAGTACTAACTATAACTATCAGTACTAACTATTTGTACTGTCGGTACTAAGTTAGGAAAACGTAATTCCTAACAATCCTCCCTTAAACATGAATGTTGAACTCTTTTAACTTCATGTTTCTTTAATTCCTTTAACGCATAGAGGATGTATCCAAGCACTTTTAACATTTCTTTATCTTTCAACCTCTATCCTTCTTTAGCAGCAACTTCGTCTTCTCAGCAACACAGCAACATCTTTTCAGTAATAATCCAACTAAGTTGGCTTTGTAGTTTTTGGCAAACTACCAGCTATTAACGGATTTGATGTTCCTTTACCAGTAGCTGTTTGCTCTAGGATAGTTAACTCTTCATTTTAAGAATATGGTGAGTTAATTACCATATAGTTTTTGGTAAACTGTCAACCATCAACGAAATTGATTTGTCTTTACCAAATACCGTTTGCTTTTGGACTAGCCAATGCTTCATTGCCATAACATAGTGCATTGATGAACCATATAGTTTTTAGCTAACTATCAGCTATCAACAGATTTGATTAGTCTTTACCAAGAACTGTTTGATCTTGGACTAGCCAACTTTTCACCAATAAAGCATGGTGAGTTGAAAACCCTACAATTTTTGGTAAATTGTCAACCATAAACGGATTTGAGAAGTCTTTACCACAAGGCGTTTGCTTATGGACTAGCCAGTTCTTATGCCTGTTAAGCATGGTGAACTGATGACCATTTGTTGTGTGGTGGTTAGCCAACACTTAAACCCTTCTCAATTCCATCATTCTTCATCAAAGGGTTCAAGCGTGAAGCAGTTACGACACTGCGTTTATATTACAGGAGTTACTCACCAGGTGTGTAATATCTATCTATGTTATTATATTGACGACTATGTTGTTTGCGTGTAAGAGCTAAGGCTAAGATTGGGTTCTACCAAGTCTTTGCTTAAAAAAGAGTTCGACGACATGAAGGAGCTCGGGGAAGCAAAGAAGATACTTGGTATGGAGATCGTCAGGGATCGGAGTCGTAAGATTCTGAGGGTGTCACAATCCGGGTACGTTTCTAAGATTTTGAATAATTTTAGAATAGACAATGGGAAATCGGTTCAGATGCCATTGGGTGGGCACTTCAAGCTGTCGTTGAAGGATTGTCCGGTTAGGGATTGTGATGTTGAAAGGATGAGTAAGGTGCCGTATGCAAATGCGGTTGGGAGCTTAATGTACTTGATGGTGTGCACGAGGCCAGACATAGCGTATGCGGTAAGTGTAGTTAGCAGATATTTGGCGAATCCTGGTAAAAATCATTGGGAAGCAGTGAAGTGGATTTTGAAATATTTGCGGGGCACTGCAAACGTGAGTTTGGTGTATGGGACAGATCGTGGCAACCATGTAGACGTAACTGGTTTTGTTGATTCAGACTACGCTAAGGATCCGGATAAAGGTAGGTCGATCACTGGTTACGCATTTTTAGTACAGAGATGTGTTGTAAGCTGGAAGGCAACGCTACAACACGTGGTGGCTCTTTCAACTACAGAGGCGGAGTATATGGCCCTTACGGAGGCTGTGAAGGAAGCTATTTGGCTAAGGGGACTCTTGGAAGAGTTGGGCGTGGAGCTTAACACTGTGGCAGTTAATTGTGATAATCAGGGGGCGATTCACTTATCGCGGAATCATGTTTTTCATGAAAGGACTAAGCACATCAATGTGCGTTATCACTTCATCAGAGAGGTCTTGGAAGCAAAGACAGTTGAAGTTTTGAAGGTGGGTACTGAACACAATGCTGCGGATGCCTTGACGAAGGTGGTACCTGGACACAAGTTACAACACTGCTTGGAGTTGCTGAGTGTTGGTATAGGCTAATATAAAGCCTAAGGTGGAAATTGTTATATTTAGTCTTTATCATTAGCCGTAATAGTGTCCTATTTTACTTTGTATTCTTAGCCGACATAGTGTCCAAGTTGTCTTTGTATTCTTAGCCGTCATAGAGTCCTAGTTGGATTCTACTACCTCCCCCTCATCTCTATAAAAGGAGGTGAGGGGGAAAGAGACGATGTACGTTCATTCTTTCAATACTAATCTAAACATCGATTAGGGATATTACCTTGTGTGTTTACTTTTCTGTCGAGCCATTATCTGTTGTGGTGTATCTTCATCTTCACGATCGAGTTATCCGCTCTAGTAATCAGGATTGTAGGGACGTCGATTCTTACATTTTGGAATTACCCTCAAGGAGGAAGAGGAAGGCAAGCACAAACTAATGCATACATCATACTGCCAATGAAGATTGAAACATCACGGCATCAAGAACAAGAAGATGTCAAATTGGAAAAGAAAAATCAGAATAGCCAAGAAGATGAATCTGCCAAAGATAGAACACAGGAAGGGTACCACAAACAAGGATACAA
>BQNB010001669.1:0-13594 GCA_026074375.1 Tanacetum coccineum
TTGCTATTACAATTGTTGTAATTGTTCTCGATTATGAGTTAGGAGGAGGTGTCATCGTATAGGTTGTACTATGAGTGAATCCTAGAGGTTGTTGTTACCCCCGAGGCACTCAGCTTGTGTGAGATTAATTTGACCCCGAGTGTTGGGTGACCCTAATTGGTGAATCTTTCGCATGTGTATGTTACTTGCTTGCATAATCCATGAGTGGGTATTATTTTTGAAACTTGTTGTGACCATTGACCAAACTGTATCTAATGATGTTTTGTGACTTGATGATTTTAAAACTGTGAATTGCAATAACGAATTTGTGTGTTGAACAAATGTCGTTGCGTGAATCATATTGACTATGTTGTATAAATTGTTTGTGTAAACAACGGAAAAATGTGTTTTCAAATTTCATAAACTGACCTTGTGGTGTCAAATAAAATCTTCTTTCCAAAAAAAAATTAATAAAATAAAATAAAATATTTTTATTTTAAATAATAAGAATGGAAGGTGATGCTATCTTCTCTTCTTTCTTTTTGAAACAATCATGTTTTAGTTTTACTTTAAAAAAATTATTTTTAACAAAGAAATAACTTACGCGTGTAGCGTATGAAAAAGAAACGTTTTGACGAAGAAGGACATGATGTCGTTTGGTCCTCAATTATGCATAACCTGATCAACTATGCATAATTTAGGAAGAACCACGCTATGTCGGATAAATCGTCACCATTAAAATACTTGATAATTGAGATAAATGTTTGTGTCAAGTTTCCGGAAGGAGAAAATATTTTACCCTGTTACGGATTCTTATGCAAGTAACCCTATCCTTATCGACTGCATGGAGAGAGTCTTATGCGAGTCATTATGACTGAGTCGTTTCGAAGCGGAAATACCTACGGTATTGTTCGGAACGAGTATGTCTAGAAGGGAGTAATGTTTAGTTCGTAGTATTTAAGAGAGGTGATATTTATGAAGATGTGTCAAGACCAAGTATGGTCGGTGTGCTAGTAAGCAATGATAGATTTGAGCTATCAAGGGTGTGAACCTGATACCGACACTGAGAAGAAATCCTTGGAGATGTAAAGATTCCTAAGGTGGGTGGAAGCTGAGATGGTTAGTCCCGAGGTTGAAAATGAGAAATGGAGAAGACTTCTCCTACAATGGAGGTATGATGCCTTAAATATATCAACTGATGGCCGTAAAGAAGACTTCTTTCCCCGAAATGGAGTGTAGTGGTAGTATAGTCGTAAGTATACCTGATGACGTCAAGGATTTTAATGAGACACTATACGATACTTGACCTACGGTTAAGTGTAGTGGCCCTTACTCCGGGACGTGACGACCCAAGTGCGTAAAGAGTGGCGAATTGATTGGGATTCTAGCTAAATGGTAACGTCCGTTTCCATTACTGGAGGAACAATCAAAATAGCCAAAGTCTTAAGTCGAGCGGTATTGAATTAGAAGTGTGAGTAATTCGACTTGATGATTTGATTCATCAATAATGCTACGCGATGAGATGGGACCAAGCCAACAAAACTAATCGTCATGAAGAAACGTTGAAATTTTTGATTTTCGTTGAACGAGCAATAAGTCCATGATGCTTAGTGTTTTCTTAATTGATTTTGATTTGTCATTTGACATTATGTGTTGTAGCGGGATTGTCGCCGCCGAATTATGTGGAATATGTGCTATATGTGCTATGTGCTTTAAATGGTAGTGAGCGTTCATGTCACTTTTACGTGGCCAGTGATGCGGCTTAGGTTGTAAGTGAATGGGTATAATCGCCCAAGTGAGAGTTTAGGATGTAATAAGGTGGGTGGACACCGCCGAAAGTCTTGTTGACGATTGTGGCTTGAAGTACCCATGAGAGTGAGTGTAGATACTTTAGAATTAGCCGTTTTCTATGTGGGATATTACGTCGAGGTGGCTTGACTTTGTTGTCAGGTATTTTTTTTTCGGGGGGTTACGATGAGGAAAATGTGACCGTAGGGGTATAAACCTAAGTGTTAGAAAGAATAATTATGCCAAAAGCTCCAAAGGAAAGCGAATCCGATATGTGATAATAATCGCCAATGCTTGGTTGAAAGCGGGGTGAGAATCGACTTTGTATTGAGGGCCAATATTCTTCGAGTCATCACGTAAAAGATGGCGAGCGTACAATAGGTACTTATGCGATTATGTGGGCATGCGTAGCGATGTCGTAAGATGATTAGGAGATCTAATATGTTTCGGATTATTTTTCGCGATCGATGTGTATTTTAGTTTTGAATAATAATGAGTGTTTTGATTTGGATAATGATATAAACTATTTTTTTTTATCGAATTTGATTATTGACGTCTATCTTGGTTTTAGTTATCAACGTATGTTTTGGATTTTTGGCAATAAAGTATATTCTCGGTTTTGAATATTGGTATAATTCCGTAGTTGAGTGCGACATATACTTTGATTTTAATTCACGACGTCAGTATTAGCCTTGGTTTTGATAAGCGAGGTGCGCTTGGTTTTGTTGTTTATATGATCCCCAACTAAGTTTGGATCGATCATCCATTTTAGAAAACTTCTTGGGAGAACGACGTAATGATTATTTCAATCGGATATATTTCGTGACGTACATGGTTCCTTATGAAGAACGCGACTATAAAAGTTAGAACGACGTGATTTGAGTTTTGTCGAATATATTTTCGCAACTGCTGTTGCACTCTTTTGATAGAGCTACTATGATTTTGTTTTTTGATTTCGGGGGTATATTTTTATTTTAATAACTATACCCCGCTTGTTTTGTTGACTTTTCCATCGGAATAGTCGGAGGATATGGTATCGCATATTTATTTGAAAGAACGTATGAATTTGCACGATGACGAGAAGCCGTCACCCCATGATCGAACGATAAGGCGGGTGGAAAAGGATGAGCACCAAGGACGGCGCTCCTTTAAGGTGGGTGGAATGTAACAACCGGAGTCTTACGACGCGTACGACAATCGCGAATTCGACGTCATAATTATTATTTTTATTAAGAATCATGTAGTCGATACGTCGACATTTAAATTTTTATCTGTCATAAATAATTATTTTCGTATTTTAATACGAGCGGAAATTTAAAATATTTATATTTGACGTTTCGCGAGTCAATGTTTGACCGCACGTTCATTAATCATTTTAAGTATTGTAAAAAATTTACGACGCATCTCGTTATTAATTTTAAGATCGTAAATTTATTATTTTTACGAATGTCGTCTTTTGTTCCTTGTCTCGAGCCAGACTCGCATTTTAAAGTGTACACATCTTATTAAATGTTTTAAATTAAAATTAGTGGGACATAAATAAAATATTTACGAATGTGGTGACCCGAGCCTTTGGTCGGTTACATAACGAAACAAATAACCTTTGTACTAGTTTTAAAAAGGACTAAAGGATAGAAGGACCAAAAGTGCCAAAGTGTCAAACTTTATTTCTATAAATACCACTCCACACACACACTTATAACTTTTTAGAAATATTTTCACTTCCTTGTCCGCCTCTCTTGCTTCGACGGTATCACCAAGAAAACAACCAAGATACCGACTTCTTTACCGTACATTTATAAATTATTCGTTTACAAAATATTGATCCTCGTTTCAAGGCCTACGTTTCCCACTATTAAAAACTCACATGCATTAAGTTTTGAAGAAGTTGTGTTTTGGGTTCGGTTCAAGAGTTTTCGAGTTAAATGGGTGTCTAAAAGAGCTAGATAAGTGTTTCTAGCAAGATGGTTTGGTTGAAAAGCGTTTCTCTTTCTTGGTTTTAAGTTCGTGGTTGCGTCCATGGAGTCGAGTCGAGCCGAACCCGAAACCAACACTTAGAGTGTTGATGTTAGTTTTCTTGTTAGGTTAATCCAATGTTTCGTTGTTTTTTTTTTGGTTAGTTTTGGTTCCATATTTATTTATATGTGATCGAGGTATGATTTGCCGTTAAAGTAGTTATGATGTGGGTTGATGAGCGATTGTGGTATAGTGTATAGATGATTTTTGTAATTGCACTAGTTGGAATTTTGGTTAAAAATGGGTTTTGATGAGTTTTGTAAAAGGTATTTTTCGAGCAGAACAGAACACGAAAACGAGGTCGAAAGAATTTGTAAAATCTATTTTAGACTTTGAATATAATAACGCTTTTTGAGACGATCGTTTTGATATAAAATGGAGCTTCTAACTCCTAATAACGAAGAAACTAGAGCGAAGACAAGTTTTGAAAAACTTATAAATTTCAAACAGCACTTTGGTAATTTGCACTTGCTGATCTGATTTTCAACGGCGATTTTGAGCACTTTCGATTCCGTTTCGGCCTTCCGGCGAAACATGAAAGTTGTCCGGAATGACGTTTTCTATAAAATCTCTTTTTGGTCAAATGGCACGGGAAAACTTGATATAGCGGGTCAAAACGTGGTCAAAACTGCTGGGTTTTTATTAAAAATACAAGGTCCTTTTTTCCCCCTTTTTTTTTTTCCCCCTTCTTTTTTTCCTTTTTTTTGTTTTTTTTTTCCCATTTCTCCCATGCAGAAACTTGCAGGGCGTTTTGGTCATTTTCTGTCGAGTCCAGGTCTCGGCTAAAACTAAAAAGTTGTCCGGAATATTGTTTCGCATAAAATCTCTTCTTTGTCCGTATCGTGAAAATGTGATTTAGATGGTCGTTTGGTGCGGGTCAGATTTGGGTAAAAATAAATATAAGTATAAAAGTCAAAGAAAGTCAAATGTTGACTTTAAAAAGTCAACGGGTCATATAAGACTTATATAATTTTTAACTAAGTACATGGATTTAAATAAAATGTTAAGTATTAAAAATATACTTAGATATTTAAACTTACCAAAAATGGTAACTTTCCAAAATAGTAAACTATCTAAAGATAGAAAGTTATCGAAAGTATAACGTTTTTAATTAAAGTCACGTAAGATAAAACGTGAGGGACAATTATAACTCAATGTTGTGGGGTTTTGGGATCTAAGGCGCAAGCGGTTTTCTCATCACATGTATGAATTTATATATTTTTTGATATATGTGTGGTGTGTGTGTGTGTGTGTGTGGTGATTTGTTGATACGATGTACGCATCGGTGACTATACTTTTCGGAATAGTAATCGAGCAACATAAAATTATATGGTCGTGATGTGTTATGTGATTTTCCGTGAACTGTGCGGTTATTTGATCTTTCGGTTCGGATTAAGGTGAGTTCACCGGCCTCGTTTTAGAAGTTTTCAATGTTTTTGATCCGTGAGGGGGATATATTGCTTGTTTTGTGAAATTGAACGCAAACTGTTTTGATACTTGAATATGATTCCTTCACTACTGAGTATATGCCTTTTTGCTGTGTGACCGTTATTTACCATGTGTTGGTGAACGCTAATGCATTAAATAGATCTATTGGGTTTGACAACCCTGTCCGAGGTCTGAATCCGTTGGGACCACCCTGTCAAACGAACATTTTGTGGTTAGTATTAAGAGAAGTGGCATACTTCTCGGACATGATTTTGTCCTACGGGATGAATGTGTTAAGTTTCAGTACACGGTCTCTTTAGTTGGAAATCACTATTTTTATAACTTGACTTACGAGCCAACGTTATACGCTTTGTTGAACCAAATTATGCGTTCTAACTATTATTTGTAAACTCTATGAATTCACTCAACGTTTTGTTGACATTTTTAAGCATGTATCTCAGGTTAATTGCTGTTGATGGCTGGATGAGACGGAACGCGGATATCAAGGACAGTGCCTCAGTGAAGTTGTGTCATAAACTAAACAAGTGTTTTAGAAACCAAGTCGTGTTGTGACTTTTAGAAATAATTTCTATAATGGTATTTTGTCCTATGTAACTCTGATCTTTCTAATGGTATCATAGTTTGGGAGTGTTACACTTGGCCACAGTAGGAAGGAAGTCTTCTTTTTCAGTAATGTAATTAGCGAATCTAAAGGCCTTCTTCTTCTTCTTTTCATAGCTCAATGGAAGGCTAACCACCACAGGACTATGATCAGAAACAAGATATGGCCGGAACAAAGCATTTGCATCAGGAAACTTCAGGATCAATTCTTCATTCACCATTGCTTTGTCTAATTTCTTTAGAATACTATTCTGAGGGTTCAAAAGAGATTTAATCATGTGAAAAGACTCCATTACTGCATAAGTCCTCCATTTCAGCTTCATTAACACAATCAATAAAGTCATGCATGTCATTTGAGATACTTGAACCACCATTTGAATGTTCTTCATTTTTAAGGGTCACATTAAAGTCTCTAGTCATCAACCATGGCCATCCAAAAGTAATTCTCTTGGCTCTCATGATATCTCTCCATAATTCTTTCCTTTCACTGCCGAGTTAGCAGCATAAACAAAGCTACAAAAAACTCTTGCTTTATTAGGAATAGTCTTAATCAGACATAGCATAGTTTGCCTAGAACTAAAAATGACACTAACACCTACCATATTTGAATCTTAACTAACTAGAATTCTACACCCATTCTGACTATGATTCACATTTGAGACCCATTCCCAATTACCAAAAGTCTTTTCATGAACTTTTTGTAACCTTTTAGGTTTCACATGAGTTTCAAGTATAGTACAAATTTGAATTTTTTTCAACAACAATCAACTTTTTCTACTTCTTTTTGTTTTTTCCCCTGATTCATACTACTAATATTCCAAGTAACTAGTTTAACATCCATAAAAGACAAAAAATCTAATATATACAGTACCTTGCTACTACCATTCTACCTATTCATACTGCTAATTCAAGACTCCTTTACTCAACCCAATGACATTATCTCCAGTAATTGTTTGAGCCATTCCATCCTTATTTTCATAGACATCTTCCATATTCTTACTTTGATCTTCTTGCTCCTTCAGCCTGTCAAGTTCCCATTGATCCTTAAAGTATTTAATCATGTCTTTTGACGAGTTACTGGCTTTTGCACAATTAGGTTGTATTTTCTTATTTAGGTACACATCCACCAGCATTTTATCATTCAGGATTCCTATTTCAGAAGCTTCATTTGTGTTTACTTCATTCAACACCTCAAATTTATTCCTTTCACTTACTTCTTTGTTTACTTTTTTTGTGTTTGTGTTCTTTTGACCTCCATCTTTACTTGCACCATTACCGACTTCACTATTCACATTCCTCTTCCTATATTCCTGCCTATTCCCATACCCATTTTGCATCTTTTGTTGCTAGTTCTTATTCCAGTTTTGGCTATTTTTCCTTTTATTCTGAACTTCAATAAAACCTTCAGTTTGTTTTACAAGCTTTTCATTCTCATTAGTTTGTTCTGCGACTTTTGTATCCTGTTTTTCTTCTTCTGTTTTTGCCTCTTAGTACGACTTTCAGAGCTGTGGCCAAATACATTGCAATGTGAACAATTCTCAGGTTTCCAATCATACTTCACAACAATTTCTTTTGTTCCTTTAACAATACCATTTTTCCCAGTGTATTTAATTTTGATTACCTCTTTTAATTCCATTTTAGCATCAATTTCCACCAAAACCCTGGCATAATCAGTCCTTCCTACTCTATATTGACACATATTTACAGTCATCTCATCCATGACCATTGGCTTACCAATACTGCTAGCCAGAGCACTTATATCTTCAACACTCTAAGCCTCCATTGGGATATTCACCATTTTGATCCAAATAGGTAGACTACTTGGTTCAATCTTCTCTATTCCAATCTCTGGATCCCATTTTTGAACAAATAAAGGTCTACTGCTAATTAGACAAGGACCCTGTTCTAACACACATTTCATTCTAGTTTCATCTCTGAACTTGAACAAGTTAACACCACTGGCATTCACAATAACATCTTTCAAACAATATTTGCCCCCACATTCTTCTATCATGATGCCTCAACTCATAAAAACTCATATTTTGTCCAATAAAGTGCCCATAAATAGTGAATTTCCATTTTTCACACCCCTTACTAATAATATCTTTATTAAACAATACTTTAACCATGCCATCAATAGTGATTTTTAGTGCAATGAACATCAAATTCTTATTGACTATCACCTTATTGTTTTTTACCATGTTAGCGTAGGTTTTAGTCTTAATACCAGCATCATCACTCACTGTTGTCTCAGGCATTACAGGATCCAATTTCTCTTGATTCTTATTTCCCTCGTTACTCTTAATCTCTTCAACAATACTATTCTCCTCTATATTTTCACCAATTTCACATGTTAACTGCTCATTTCAACCCATATTATCACTAACCTCACTAGCATCCAAATTCACAACTTCCTCCTTAGAGATCTCATCATTACTTGATTCCTGATCGTTTTCCTTCCTTTTACTAGTTGCAGACACAGAGTCCTCATACTTCTTTGGTGGCCTAATATTACATTTCAATTTCCTCATATTCGTTGACATATTGATTCAATTCGATTGTGAAACTAGAAACTAAGCCAATTCTTAAAGGAACTGAGCACTTTCAGTGTATATAAATACACTTAAACCTAATAGAATTCAAATTGAAATTTGGCGCCAAATTTAATTTCAAAATTACTAGCTAAAAGCAATATTAGTGTATGCGGAATCAAACGCTGATTCTGAATCTCAAATCAGAATCAAAAAGCCCTTTGATAATCACTAGTAATTGAGGTTTTTGTTTGATTTTTAATGGCGCGAAAATGGTGGAAAATTAGTTAGATGAGAGAGGAGAGAAAAAAAAAATTTCCTTATAGATTACTTCTTGAAAAAATTACAAGTTTTGAAATTAAGGAGGATTGGTTTGATTAAAATCGAATAATGACGAAACATGTCATTTGATGTAAACCATATGGACCAAACATGTAAATTTTTCAAAAAAAATAACAATAACACTACCTACCTTATTCTTGACTCGATTCATGTTGACAACACACTACAAGAAAAAAAAGCTTTAATCACGAATGGAAAATCGTCACTATTAGAGGAAAATCCGTCACTAAACCAGTTTAATGACGAATTTATTAGTGACAAAATAGAATTTGACACTAAATTAATGACGAACTAAAGTCGTCACTTAATTTTTGTGACAACCAATTTTGTCCCTCAATTTCGTCACTATATCGGTTATAGTCATCACTATTGGATGAGATTAGTGATGAAACATATGCGTCACTTACAGACTGAAACTAACAGAACCTTAACGTCCGTTAGTGCAATCACGATAAAAATTCGTCACTGAATAAGAATAAATTTCAAAAAAAATATACCAATTTTTGCTACAATTACCATTGCCAATAAATCCGAACTACTATTCAATAATGATCAAAATCCATAAATTCATAATATTAATTACATCCCAATAACATGAAATTCTATGATTTAAGCTTGTGACAAGTATATCACTACTACGTCAACCAAAAATAATAGATGTCTTGCAGCCAACAGACTCTTTCACCACCAAACAATCATCACTACAAAAAGCTTGAATAATTAACAACCAATATAAGCAGTAACTGATGTCTACAGTTTAGCAGTTGAAATATTACAGATTTGATCATCATTATTGTGCACCCTGATCCTATTATTATGATCAATAGAATATTACTTACAACATAATGAACTACCAGAACTCGGTAACTCATTTGTAACAAACGTTTTCAATATGAAAATAATAAAACTGAGAAAGATGGACATATTGTAACAGATAGGTTTACAGGGTATGCGGCCATAAAAGCAAGACAAATGACTTACTTGTGTTAACAATCTTGCACCCGTAATTCCTACAATCTTGCATCAAGTAATCTTCACCAAGTCTGATATGAATTTCTTTGCATGAACAATTAAATGTAAACTCGATTTCATAGGTGCCACGTGTTGGGATTTAACAAACTAGGTAACCAATTAGCTACGAGTACGCAGCGGATGGATCTAGTTTTAGCATATAGATTAACACATATAAATTAAACAAGTAATTTACTAACCTTCTGTTTAATGATAAAAATCAATAAACTAATACCGGATCTTAATCTTGAAAACTTAGTGGTTAAGTTACCACATCTATGGTTGCTCACACAACACGTCGAACAAGTACGCAACAATGCTAGTCGTAACTTCACGAGCTCCAAATACCGATGGTGTATGCATAATGACTTGAACCAAAAACCAAACAACCTTGTAGCTAATCATCGAAAATTAAAAAACCCTAATTAGAGTTTCACCAAATTCGATTTAAGGATAAACCTTAAAACCGAAAAACCCTAATTGATGGTTTTGCAATCGTTGACTAGAGAAGAACCAAGCACCACCGAAAACCCTAAGTATGGGTAAATTGTTTTCGTATCTATTGGAGAACAAAGATCACCGAAAACCCTTGAAAGGGTTTTACCGAAAATCAAATTGGGGAAAAGAAAGAACCAAAAATCCTTAAGGTGGGGATTTCGGTTGATTTATGTAGAGAGGGAAGAGCAACAATTGATTTGTGGTATATGTTGTGAATGAATGAATTATGAGGCTGGGGGTGGGTGTTTATATAGGCACCAAACCCTTGTCCTAGATAAACTAGGAAACCTCCTAATCCTTATCATAATACACCTCTTCATATCTTTTTCTTAATTATAAAATTGATCCCCAAAACCCTTCTAGATCTTCCTAGGGGCCGGCCACAATGGAACACCCCTTGGAGTTCGGGTTTTGTCAATTTTAGTCCTTCCGGTTCATATTTAAATAGTCGTTAAGTATAAAATATAACGGTAACTAACGGTTATTTAAAATATTTTATGAAGCATATTAAACCCTTAATAATAAGTAAATATATATTAAGTGTTTAATAAACGTACTCTTCGTGTCTTAACATGTGTGCCCCCAATAGCCTCACGTATTCTAATTCGTAAAGGCATGCTGAATCATTTCAACCTACCATAATTCCAATAGCTCCCACTTGGAGTTGGGAGTAGCAGACTTACATTTATAAACCAACATACAACTCTAGCACACCTTATTGTGCCATAAATAAAAATACTGAGATAAAGTTTCAAGAACAATCTCACTTTAATGGTTATTTATTACTCCCATTTACCATCCCTTTGTTCATATACTGTTAAACCATGGATATGAATCCTAACTCATTCCATATAGTTTAACAATTTAGTTTCTCGTTATAGAAATAATTCATATATACCAAATGTAATCAAGAATCATCTTGGATTACCCTTTGGGTACGGTCATACAATTATCTGATTAATTCTAGAGAGGCGTCATGTATCAATCTGGTCACATATCAAGTAGAGGAACAAATACTTTGTTGAACTACAAAGTTTGTTGCTGCTTCACATCACTTCTTAAGATAGCTTAATAACACCATTTTATTTTAGTTAGCGTTGGACTTATAATCAAAAAGTGATATCCACACATGCAGAACTTGTTTGTATCTCAAGTCTAAGGATGACTTATTTAACTATTTTTGATATCTTACTCATGACTAAGGATCCAAAAGTAAATATTCGAAGGTTGGGGTGTCTAATATGCATCCCTTGTGAATACATATGAGTTTTGTGGTTGGGAACATCCACATATTACAAATAATACAACCAACACTCAAAATTGTCTTAATTTAACAATACTTCCGATAGTTGTTAACCGACAATGGACCAATTTAGGAATACAAAAATTATCAAGATTAGAACATGCAAATATTAGGAAAACACTTAATATTAGTGTAATGTAATAACAAATACCCATGTATCTTTATATCAACAGAAAGTAAAAATTGAGTCTTTCCAATCCCAATTATCTAAATATTAAAAACAGTAATGCATGAATTCTAATTACAAGTTGAATGTCCAAGTTTTCCAACAATCTCAACTCTTTCTTGACAAGAGGACAGCTAAAAAGTGTATCATGAGCAAACTTTCCCAGAATACTGTTTCAAATATTCAGAATTTTGTGAAGATTTTAATGATTATCATAGTTCCCGTAGGTATATTTTCATACTACTGCAAGTATCATAGTATGGAAATGTGACAGTTGCTTTATGGGGTATTTGAAGTCAACAACATACCTATCTCAGACAATCATCTTTACAGTTTCTTAAAATGAAGGTATTCCTCATTTTCTTTATGTGTAATGCTACAATGCTCATTAGCTGACATATCAAGTAGTAAATTTATCATAAAATAAGAAATGCTAACTTTAACTAGTATATGATTATTCTTAGCATCATGTGTACTACAAACAACACTATGCCTTAATATAATTCGGTAAACATTTAGTTTTGACAGTATATCTAAATCACTTCAAGTAGATACTGTTGTTATCAGTCACTCTCAACTAGATACTGTTGTTTTTACTCATCTTGCTCTGTGTAAAAGTAACAACCATCTCATACACAATATAATATATAACATAATGAATCCTTCGTTAAAAACACAAGGTTTCCATCCATGTATTAAATTATCTCAAGTGAAATATATCATTTAAGACTTGCTTCAATGATGTATTGCATTGTGTTGGACTTAATTTCCGCATATGTTTATTTCATTAAACATTTATTCCAAGGTCGTTTGTTTTATTTCCTAAATTCCCAAGTGAAATTTCATTCCAATCTCAAGGATTAATATCTAGCTTTGATGGAATGATGCTTTCAATATGTTACACAACATATGAATTTTAAGGAAAAACATAGTGCTCCCACTTGATGTCAGGTGTACTCAGGAGTTATCTTAATTTAATCAGAAATCATATTGTAATTAAACTTAAGATCTCAGCTCCTAGATGCATGATCCAATCCACACTTGGATTTTTTTATCTTGTATACTTTATAAAGATTATTTTAAACTCATAACCTTTTGATTACACACCGTCCTCGCAAAAGGTAATCATAAAGAAAAGAGTTATAAACTTAATTGTCATATTACAAATATAGACTCATAACCCTTTTGATTACACATCGTCCTCGCAAGGTAATCATTAAGGAAAGAGTTATGATCCTTAATTCGCCATATGTCAGATTCAAGAAAACCTGTATGACAATTAGTTATCTTTATATAATTAATGCGTGTAGAAAAGAAAGATTTAATCATAGTCAATTGCTTGAGTAAGATTAAAACTCTTATCATTAGTCAGGCATTAATATGTATACAATTTTGTCCTTATGAGCCTTTCTTTAAAAGAAACTCATTTTTACCTTTCAGTTTAACTGTTTGGTAAAAGAACTGATTTGTCTTTTAAGGACTGCATCTTATCATTCATATTTTTAAGTTATTTATCAGATTCAAGATGTGATAATTCATCTTATTAGTTAACGGGTTTATTATGACCCTCTAATTTATATTCCTCAGCATTGATATAAAAATATCACTCCATTGATGAGGCATCCTTACGGATTTATGAATGAGAGTTACATTATACTTTGGTTTGACATTTTCATGCTTAACCTTATTATGACATCAACAAGTGAATTCAGAAGTTTATGTATTTTGTTCTTGAATATTTTCAAAATTTATAGATACTCCCACTTAGTTTTGTAAGAATAGATACTTCTCTAAATACTAAGTATTTAGGCTACAATAAATTTTTCTTAATGGGGACAACAAAATACATTTTATAGTTCTCATCTCTAGCTTGTTAATAATATGCTTCATAAGATATTAACAAATTTTAGA